>JACEII010000015.1:3276568-3319736 GCA_014332785.1 Antheraea mylitta
TCAACCGAAAGAGTCAAATCTAAAAAAAAGTATTTTTTAAATTTAAACTTTGTCTTACTTATAAATAAAAGTATTATATTTATATAGAAATAATTAGGATTAGAAGTACATTCTCGATCTTACTTTTGCTAAATATGTCTTTTTATGCGAACCTACTAGCCGTGCTATTGTAGCTCTCTAACAATGTGCCTCTTTTCTGTAGGCTTGCATTTAAATACATGTCTCTTGTAAATGATGGTCCGTGTCTACATCAACCATTTTTGGAAGAGCTACGGTGATAGATCTGGACTCCACCGGATCACTATCTGCATGTCAGCGACGATTTACTTCGGACTGTAGGTTTTTGTTGGTCGCTATGGTTATAAGGTTATACCATGCTCAATATCAAATAGAGTGTAGTAACCTTTTCAAATTATATATTTACTAGTGGGCTGGGAGGATGGTGTCCTGTTTGATAATTTAAAAAAATCTAAAATACAACCGCAGCGTCACCTACCGTATTCAATTGTGAATTATGAATCCAAGCCATTTTCGAATCCGTAGGAACACGCACAAAAAATTTCATCAAAATCGGTCCAACCGTTTAGGAGGAGTTCAGTGACATACGCACGTACAAAATAAATTTATATTATAATATTTATAGGTTTTAGCAATTGACTACAATCTAATGTAATAACATAATAATGTGGTCTAAGATAGTAAACATTCTCGGTGTTATTACAAAAAAGTTAAATACATGGTTTAAAAAAGGTTTCGTACGAAATTCACCACGCTCGCCCGGAGTAAGATCGCGTTATCCTTTTTTCGCAAGTATAACCTAACCTAACCAAAGCGAGACAAAAGAGCAAGAAGGCGACCATTCACCGAGAGATCTTTTTAAAGCAAGCGTTCAAAACGTGTTTAACTTTTTTGTAATAACACCGTCTAAGTCTAAGAGGGTGACTGGCTCTCAACTGCTATTGCTGGATTACCTTATCAGAGCTTAGCGAGAGAGGTGGGTTAGTAAAAGCCCTAACATCATGCTATATGGTTTAATCATGATATTTAGCTTTACTGAAAGGTCCGGCTCATTCCTAAGGCCTGGAATCTACGTCAATCGATGAGGTGTCCGCGCTAACTACTGAACTAACATTGCTTTATAGTTAAGGCAGCTTTGCACATTAGGAGGCAAACAACAAGCGGGTCACCTGATGTTAACCAGGGGAGTCGCAAGTGCGTTGCCAGGCTGAGTTTGGAGAGGAGGCGTAGGGAGTAGGAGGCGAGGGGAGGGGGAGCGGAAGAGAGAAGGAGGGGTGGCAAGAGGAGGTGGGTCTCCAGCGCTTACATTGACCAAACAAAATGCAACAATGCAATCACTGTTACTTCACGTAGGTTTTTTATGAGAAAATGGGAAAAATACTAGTGGTTGGAATTACAGATTTCTGACAGATTATTAAATAACCGAATCTGGTTTTGCTGAAAAAATTAACAAAACCAACTTGATTACAGTATAATTAGTTTCATTATACCATTAATAAACAATGCCTATAGTAAGCTGATGAAAATGATATAATCTAACCTTGAACTCGTTGCTAAAGTCATTTCACAGTTTATGATTGGTACAAGTCGATAAAAACTGCAGAGAGCTCCAAAAACATGAATTAAACGCGACGTTGATAAATGGATCGGTTAAGTTATATTGCAAAAAATGATGAGTTGCGATTCTATATTACTTTGGAAGCTTGTTAAAATTGATAAGTATTGAAATATATAGCACTATTTTAGATTATCTTTTAGACGTTCAAAGAGTAGGAATCTTATTACCTATCGCGTATTGTGTTTATAGATTTACTAGCCGCTCGGTCCGGCTTTGTACGGGTATACTAATGGCGAAAATAAAACCAAATCTTTCTTTTACAGGTCAACAATAAATTACATATATAGAACTCCAGTTTTTGTCCACGATGAACTTCGAAGCTACTCAAGTAATCCTCGTGATAGTTGGCATTTATGTATAATTTGGTCGAATTTGAGAGATAGGGTAATCTATATTTTGATTAATGACCTCAATATTTTTTAATTACAAATTAAATATTGTAAAAAATTGTTTACCATATAACTTATTAAAATTTAATGTACAAACCTTGTTATATAAACCTTGTTATTTCATGCGAGTGTATTTGAGAGCGCAGCTTGTTATACGAAAAATATTTATTTATTTCAAAGAAATCTACAGCTATACATTTAAAAGTGAAAATGTAAGTACAAGTAAAATGTTAGATTCGTCAAAAATGATTTCTATATGTAAATACTTATTTTTACAATTACATGACAACCCTTTTTTATATTTAGTAAAATATCTATTATCGTAATAAATAACATAACCTTTAAGTGAAAAAAGAAAACATTGGAATACAAATTTAAAACAAAAAAAAACTTGAGAGGTGTCAAGGGACACCCGGATGGAACGAAGTTCCTTTCGATTAATTAGTGAAGGAATTGTAATAAAATTTTATTTTTTTTAAGTTATAATAATTTTTTTTTTATTATTAACAAATATAATGTTTTATAAACTTAATCAGTAGGCCCAATTTTCGTAATAATTGGCTTGTGGTAACTGAAGTAGGAAACATATGTTTGGGATCATTATTATTATTATTATTTATTATTTACAAAAACCTTGATACACTCAACAAAAATAATCGTCGCAATACCACACTGTTCAATGCGAAATAGAAATGAAAATATCTGGCTTGCTTTCTATACAATACAATTACAATAGCTTACTATAGCAAAAAGTGTCGTGACAACTTTTCGTAAGAATTTTTTCCGTCTAGCCCCCTTTCACAACGCGCGATAAGGATCTTCGTTCCAAAAAAACCACCAACAAACACCATTACTTATATAATAATAATGATCTTTTTTTTTATTGAAGCACGACAAAGTGACTGCACTATGCCTGATGGTAAGCATAGTACAATCCAAGAATAGTGGCGACCACCGCGAGACAGATCATCCATCGTCGGTCGCCACTGTCATGCCGGCCATAATGACGAAAGTCACCCGGTACTGCATATGCACAGGCTGATCCCGAAACGTGACGCGCAAAAGCGAGTCACTATGACGGGCTTTTTCGCCATATACATGGTGGTTACGACCCAGTCGGGCTGTATAACTCTACAACCCCGCTATCGCCATTGCCTCGTTCGTTGATCAGCAGGGTGCACCACGTGCAGGTGAGGTTGGCTTGGGTGTCTTAAGTCTTAAGATGTTACTCGACACCCCTTACACCCCAAGATCTGCCACTATCCCACTAAAAACAAGTACTACTTAAGTTATGTGTGTAAATATAAGAATCAATATGGATATTGAAAACAGTAATTCGGAAATCTGTAGGATCTTTAGGATTCAAGTATGGTCAATAATGCTTTTTGTAACCATAACCAACCAGATCTCAACCCCATCGAGCACGCATGGGACATGCTCCAGAGACGTGTTTTGAAGGACTTGGACGGAGCGACAACAACCCAACAGCTGAAGGATTTGCCACAATTCCATTGGGAGCGAATACCGCAAGATGACATAAACAGTCTCATTAATTCAATGAATAATCGTTGCCGACAAGTTCTGAATAGCAGAGGAGACCATACTTTGTATTAAATTGTTCTATTCTTTCACAATAAATACATTTCCTTTAGAAATTTCATTTTGTAAAAAAAAATTAGTTTCTTATGTATCTTAGTTTCTGCAGTATATTCTAATATTGTTCATCTCTGTTATTAAAAGAACTTATAAAGACAACAGCTGTTATTTTTACGTCATAGAACCCTAAAGATATTATTAAAAAAAAAAAATACAACGTTATAATGTGAAGAACCATCCTAAAATTTAAATTAGTACATGTTGCTTAGACTTTTTTGATGAGTGTATTATCCCGATATATATCATCATGCTCTATTGAACTAGCTGGCTCTAAATAATAATGACAAAAATTTCATCATTACATAGTATAAAACAAAGTCCTACCTGTCTGTCTGTCCTCAATAATCTCAAAAACTACTGAACGGAATGTCAAGCGCTTTTCACCAGTGTATAAAGTGTGTCATGAGGAAGATTTCGATATATATAATTAGTCAAAGCCTTTTTTTAAATCAAAACGGGACAACGTCTGTCGAGCCCGCTTGTATAATAATAAAAGGCAGTCCACTATTAAAATAAATTAAAAACGTTAATCTAAAGAATAAAGCCTTTGTCATTATGGCCTCGCAAGCACCAATTAGTACCTAACAACACTGTAGGTCGGTTAAGCTTTTCAGGCTTTGCTAGGCTAATAACGTAGTCAGTTAAAAAAAAAACTAGCAACACTGAAGTGTAAATTTAATATAATTACTAGAATAGATATTTAAAATGAAGGTACTATTTTAAATTGTTTACGAGACGCGAGAAGCAATAATTTAGCTTATTATACAATTCAATTACGTACGATTTACGAACGACATAAAAAGTACAATATAGTTTTATTTGTACCCCGTCTGTGGCCCATGCTGTAAAAAAAGACGTGATGTTATTTATAGATAGTACTTTTAAATACGATAGCCAATGGGCAAAGTCTTGTAAATAATTTATTGTGCAAAATTTTAAGCCTGAGCTTGGATTTATCTAGAATATTTTACCATTTTCTTTATTAATACGTGTTATTACAACTACCTATGGGGTCCTTACCTACTAATTATTTTCATCTTGCAATTATAATTCCATTTATAATTTATAAGTACGTGAGCGATCGAGCCAAGCTCGGTTCTTAAAAAAACATTTTTAAATTAAAATAAACTACATTGTTTGTCTCACAAAATTAGCATTAAAAATATATATACATTAAAAAAGATATCACTTATAATTAAAAAAATAAAAAATAATTAATTAAAATAAACTGTTTGGTTTACCTTACAAAATCAGAATTTTATTACCAAAAAAAAAAAATTATTTAAAAAATATCTGTTTTGCTGTCACTCGGATTCAAACTGGGCTTATACGGATTTTCGAAGTAGCCGATTTCCATTTGAACTATTTTTGTTTTGACAGCGGCGGCAAATTTAACTCAGATAAAAAGTTTTCTATGAATGAAATCTAGCTAGATCGATTTATCGTCCCCGAAACTACCTACATACTAAGTTTCACGGAAATAGATGACGCCATTTTCGAGATCCTGAATATATAAAAATATACAAGAATTGCTCGTTTAAAGGTATTAGAAGATAGATATCCAAAGGTAGAAAGAACATCATATTATCATAGGCTATTCCGTCTACAGACTTCCATAAAAATTGGTCACAACACTATGAGATTCATTTCCTACATACAAACAGACTGATATATTTTTGAGGTCATATTCGTGATTAGTGTTATTCATAATAGACTAGCTGCCTCGCGGCTTTGCATCGAAATATTCAGTTAACAGTACGGATATGAATTAAATGATTCAATTCAATAACTGAACATCACAAATTGTCTCAATTCGGTGCAAAAAAAAATCTTCCTATAGCTTTTCATCCCAATTACTCACTCATTTTTATATAAAAAAATTTTAACCCAATTTTTTAAATTTTCTGTACGACTTTACAAACATGTTCTGTTATACAGTTCTTGTCCTGAAAACATATATTCCACGATTGGCTATTATCTATATAAATTAACTACCCAGGTTACGCGTTTCTGTGGCTCGTAATACATATTAAATTAAAATATGATAAAATATTTGCGTAGCACCATCTACGAGATATCTATAACAGTCGGACCCACAGTTTTCTGTCAACAAACTAGTTTAAAGCGCCATCTGTTCGAGATTCAGAAAGTTACAATTAATAACAATAATGAACATTGACAATCGTTTAATTTGTAATTAAAAAATAAAGAGGACATTAAACATAATATGAATTATTTTAACTCTCAAGTTTGACCATGTTATACATAAATTGTTGCTAGTGTCTATGGACGATAGTAATCACTTAACATTAGGTGACTCAACAGTTCGTATCCTTCTAAAAATAAGATTGGTTGAGTAGTTTCGTATTGTGGACATACACCATGACACTGAATTTTATAGAAGATATTACAAAACTGTAATATAGGCAAAATTATACATTTGTCTTCTTTACATATTATAAAACAAAGTCTTCCATCACGTCTGTCTGTCTGTGCGCGATAAACTAAAACATTATTGAACAGATTTCCATGCAGTTTTCATTAATAAATAGTGGAATTCACATGGAAGGTTCAGCTATATTATTAGTCAAGATTTTTGGAAAAATAATTAAAATATAACGATAATTGTTGAACGTGTCGGAAAAGTCAAGCCGTCTGGGAGTTTTTTTTTTTTCGATCTGACTACGCTATTGACCTAGCAAGGTCTTAACAGCTTCACCGAACTACTAAAGCGAGCGCTTAAGGCACTCAGCCGATTTTATTTGGGCAACTAACTCAAGGGTGCACGGCACACCTCGGCTTGGCTGTTGCCTGTTACATGCAAACTCGCGACCTGACTTAGCTAACCTAGCTAACTATTCATATATGTTTGAGTTGTTGAGACGCATATGTGTACCAAGCATACACGCCTGAACAACCCCTCCATATATTTTTTTATCGGAAAATTAGAGTTTTTTCAGTTCGATAAGGGAAAAAAATAAAACCCTTCCACTACCATGTGTAAGCGTATAGGCGTGCACGTGTGTGGGGGTGATCGTGTAGCGTTGTAGCAGTGATGTAAATATTTGTGTTACTGTATCGCGCGAGCAGCGCACTCATGGGCTTCACACCGAGGGAACGGATCTAGGCTTGAGTCGCTGCCGAGGGGGGCCTAATCTGGTGCGAGGGGGGCCTAATCTGGTTACCGTCTGGGAGCTTTCGCCGAAAAGGCTGTGTAACCCTTTTGAGATATAACAAAACAGTTGAGGTAATAAATGGCGCAGATGAAGTCGCGGGGATCAGCTAGTATACATATACGTTTTATTCAATAACTGTACCTAGCTATTATTTATTGTTATTGTATATTATAGCACTGATCATAATGAGGATGAAAAAACAAGTTCCACGCTTGTAGTTATTGTCGGAAAGAAATAAATAGAAAACAATAATGGTACCTAATAACATGTAAAGCTCTTCACACGATAAGCATATTTCAATTTCCAGGTTCAAGGGTAATTTAGTGAAGAAAAACGACTTCTTTATCGTAACGAGCGATCTCTACACTCGACTTGCTTGTAATATGAAATTAAAGATCCTAACGCACAGTATTCCTATGTGAATTGAGGGGTAACTTTTTTTATTTTCTTTGCCGTGGGAATGTATTATAGAGAATATTTGCGGTTTTATTATATAGAAACTAGGTAAGTTTATACTTAACGTTATATATATCTGTATATAATTCTTCTATCCGTGCATAAACGTACTTATTGATTATTTTGGTTATTTCAAACGAACTAGCCATTGCCTTGAATACTATATGTGAAAACATATAACTGGGGTATAGAGTCTATTTAGTTTAAATACTTGTAATAAATCACTGTTAGTTTTCCGAAAAAAAAAAAAAAATAAGTTACTGATCTCGTAAACGGCTGGACAGATTTTGTGTGACATTTTTTGTGTATATTCAGGTGGATTAAAAAAAACAATTACATTCACAATTGGACCTAGATAATTAAGTCAAATGTTAAGCACCTATTTTTTTTAGTGATTTAGGAGGAGAAACAAGCGCACAGTGTCCTCCAGAAATATTGCTATTGTGTATACAATCACCTGGTATATGTAATGATTTACTGACTGACATATCAAAGCACATTCCAAAACACACTCCTAGCGCTAAGGTGGTTTAAAAAAATGGGGTGAAAGTTTGTATGACAATCAATCATTTTTCCGTCAGTCGGTCCATTAGCATTATTTTTATATATATAAAAAAGAGTAAAAAATAATGATTGAAAAAAACGCGTGAAAAACAGTGACAAATTGCTACTACTATACTAATGTTATAAAGAGGTACCATACCACATGCTTACCATCAGGTATAGTGAAGTCACTTTGTCGTGCTTCAATAAAAAAAAAGGTAGAGTTTGTGACGTTGTAGGGGGTAATCTCAGGAACTACTGGTCGGATTTGAAAAATTCTCTCATTGTTATATAGCTCATTTATCGAGGAAGGTTGTAGGCTATATATTATCACGCTAACAACAATAGGAGCGGAGCACGAATGAAAAATGTTTCAGAATCGGAATTTTTTCCTTTTGAGAGCTTCCGCTGCGTGTTAACTTAATCCCAAAGTAATTATTCTATACTATATATTCTCTTATAAATATACAAATCCCAAAGAACATTTTAAGATACGTAATATTCGGTCAATACGGTTCTTCTTACTAGTACACTGCATATTGAAGTTAGTATTCTATTCAGGTATTTGACTAAAGTGTTTTTTTTTTTTTTATTGAAAGTACCTACTAATTCTGTTTTCTTTTTAATATGGTGTTCGATGTGTTAGTTGTTACTAAGTTTTAAAACATAGTTAAAGAAAATAAAAACCTGCTATAAAGACTGTTATGAAAACTAAAAAAACAAGTTTATTGCAACGGTTATGTTAATCAGAAAAATAAACAGGAAATGTAACTGGTTTTTATTAAACATTACTGATGTAACTTGTTATACTTCGATGGGTTTATAGAAAATAAAGAAAAACATATATAATTTATGTTTATATGTATAAACAGGTGCTTGTAAAGTAATATAAAAAATTAATGAACCAGCAAACATATTTAAAATATTTTTTATTACATTAACTAGCTGGTGCATGCCATATTACTGTCGTGTAAATAGTTTATTAATTGTAACTGAATTAATTATGACATGTTTTAAATTTTCGTATTTTATTAAGGCTTGCTTGGAGTGAGGTGAAACGTGAAGTCACCGGCATAGCGATATGGAAACGCACGGTGACTGCTCTCAGCCCAAAACAGCTTCGGGACAAAGGCTTTTAAGTGAATGAGAGGCAGTGGCTAAATATCAGCTTTGGTATCACAAATTAAGCTCTTGTAGGTACTAATTACAACGTAAATTAAAAGGCAGACTGGTACAAGAGAAAAGATGTCTAAAATACGATGGTCAGCCTCATTACGATGACAGCTAAGCTCATTGTAGATATTCGAACTTTTTTTTTCGAACTGTCTACGCATTGACTCATCAAGGTCTTAACAGCTTCACCGGACTACATTATATTCGAACTTACGTCAATCGGTGTATTGTTTAAACACCCTAATAATTTATTTATTTAATACTCTACCAACAATATGATACATTTACAAATCATATTTTTACAACTTTATATGTATTGTAGTTGATGTTTGTTTTACTAATTAGAATACTTACATAACTCGTTAGTAAGTCCGTTAGAAGAAAAAAATATAGCAATAAAAGTAAGGCAATTTCAAATACAATAACTGCATAATATAATAACTATAACTATTCTAAGAACAAGGGCAAAAGGAAACATAAATGTAATCTATAGTAAGTAAACTATAAAAATAAAACATAATATTTCAAAACAATCATTGGCGTGGTACGACCATGGTAATACTCGTAAAATTATTATAGAACTCACTGGCGATGTAAAAAAAATGCAATAAATCGATATTCATTTGTAATTACTGTAGGTATATGAAATACAGAAGTTAAAATTCAATATTAAAACATAATAAAATTTAAATTGTTTGAGGCGGTACGAGTTAAACAACTCAATCTGTAATGTAAACTGGTTTTGTATGTAGTGCTCAGTTTTTAGTTCAAGTTCCCTTCACATCAAATGCTATTATTGGTTTGAAATTTTAACTTCAAACCACGTAGTTGAGGTCCCCAATAAGCCTTGGGTCCACTTAAAACCAATATTGGTGAGATCTCGTTAGACCTTGGCGAAATCATTGAATCAAAAAACCATTTAAAAAAAAATCGAATTTGTCACTCAATGAGAACGTAATTATCAATTAGTAAAAGAATTTTGCGAATCGGGTCACTTGTTCCATAGATATTTTATTTTATTTTTGGCAACCAATCTTCTAAGTACATTATTACAATATAAAAGACATGACAATCTAAGATCCCGCCAAAAACTACTGTGCCGGGATTTTTTTTTTTTAACAATGAAATAAATTGTATTGTACATATATATTAAATTGAAGTGTCTGTTTTTTTATCGTCGCTAATCTCCTAAAAGGTTGAAGCGATTTTGAAGAAACATAAGCAGATAACTTTTTAGAATATTATATATAAGTTACTTATCATTATAGTTTTCCAGCGAAATAATAAAACGCGACAGAGGCAAAGTTAAATCGGTATAAGAGTTGAATAATAATGAAAAATGAATATCGTAGATGTAAGATTCCCTAATATTGTTTTTTTAAAACAACAAAATTAGTCTCATGACAATGAAGAAATACGTATAAAACAAGGAAAATACCTTAGTAAATTATTAACATATACTCTACATTAACCTGTATTCATCATAAACGGTAAAAATAAAATAAAATATCATTAAAGGTAATAGAATTTTATAACTAAACAAAAAAATAAACATGGCTGCTTGTACGAGGTTCGCTCCATAATCAACTTTTTTCTGAAACACTTCTAATGGCAATGACATTTAGTACATTATGCCACAAAGTAAGAGTCTGTATATAAACGTGAACTTAAAAAAAATGTAACAGACATCAGTGTATGGTTTGTTATTGACAGTTATAATAATTATAAATGGTGAAAGGAAAGGAAATTATTATGTTTTTATGGAAATAGACGATACCGTGTATTGGCATAACTGTACATGTGTATAAATGCATTCTCCATACCACTTAGACTAATCAATTAATCTCGAGACGGAAATCAATAATAACAAACTGTTATTCTAAATATACCTACTGGAGTGATTCGCGTTTTATCGATGCATCTGTATTTCAAGATTTTATTACTTTAAGCGCTGATATTAAGTTTATTTTATCGACTACATCATAATAATAAGTCTTTGATCCAATATAATATTTTAAATAAGTGAACGGTGCCATTTGATTACATAAAATTAAATATCATTTTGATAAGCTCGACGATTCAAAAATATCAACTTTTTAATATAGACGACTTTTAAGCAGAAATTTATTATACTACAAGGAAACGATAGATTCCGTGTAAAGACTAAAGGTATATTACATAAATATACTCTACAACTATGTAAACATGTAAATATGTATATTCTATGGAAGTGGCTGGGAGGGATTTAATCAATTAAAATAAAACAAACGCACTTGTGGACGGTTTTTTTATTTGTTGCCAAGCATGTAACAAATTTAATTAGACCATAATAATAAAAAGTACTCTGGCTGCAATTTAGTTATTATTACATTTACATATCTACGTAAATACAAAAGGAAAATTTCTAAAGTAATATAACTTTTTTATTCATAATGCCGTTAATGCACAAGAATAAAGAAATGTGCTTAATACACTCGAGTCAATGGTCTATAAAAGTTTAAAATAAAAATTTGTACATTGTACAATCAGTGTCACAGGTTACGACAGTTACTAATACAGATGTAATATAAAACGTTATTAATCTATGGTGAAAGACTGTACTGTTTATAGATGTGAGAAAAGATGGGTACCTCGAAGCAAATTACAACAACCGTTACAAAACATTGTTATGATTCTCATGTAATTGTTAGGTACTTGTTTATTTAAGTCGACTGTTGTCTTCGAGCATAATCATTTGAATTTTTTATATAACGGAAACAAATCTCATTTATACATCAAAGACGAATGCAAAAACCGGTACAATCATAGACTATATTCAGAATATCAATTTTATTTATTTCGAATTCAAATTTCATATTCATTTGATTTCGCATTATTAAGAGGTTAGTAGGTGATATAATATAATCATGGAATTTTATCACCGTTTGACACTATTACAATATCACAACGTTGTCTAAAATGTAGTTTGATTTATGATCTCGCTTTCTATTCTCAATAAAAACTGTAGTAACTCTATATGATGCTGCTTGATAACTGTTCTCTTGAGAAACTTTAAAGATTTTGAGCATATACGTGTTTTTATGAACTCGCTTTCCTGTTTGTCTATTTGGATCAAAATTTGCATTCAATTTTAAATCAAGTTTCTGATGATATAAGGACTTAAAAATATTAAACAGCTCAAAATTAAATAATGATTGTAATTCTTCTATTTTATTCTTGGCAACTAGTCTTCTATTAAGTAGGCTATTACTGCCATTATCAAGGGAGTAACGATATCACAATTTCTTGATATAATTTCAATGAACTAACATGATGATGGCCATCTTGTTAGAACTTTCCTGGGAGTTTTTGTGGCAACTCAGAAACCTTGCTCCGTGGTATTATTTCCGATCCACTTCACTTGTGCACAATAACCAAACTATATTATGTAGAGCAATATCAACATTACACAACATAGATCCAAGTAACATAAGATCATGGATAAAATATAAAGACCACTACATGGTATTCCAAGGATCCGCCAAAAACTCCATGATTATAATTGATCGTACCTCACGTTTGTTTGTTTTCTTGTTTGAAAGATATAAAGATTGTCATCAAATTTAAACGTCTTTTTTATTATAGAATGATTTAGTGACGGCATTGGTACGAGGATTGTAAGTTCAGAGCAATCCACAAACAAAATGAGCACCAAGAAATATGCAATCTATTATGAATTGCCCTGTCATGCCGACCTGTAAACCAGTCGCTAGCTGTGTATACAACTATCACTACTAATGTTATAAAGCAAAGTCTTCTGATACTGCCTGTCTGTCTGCTCGCGATAATTTTGAAATCTACTGAACGGATTCTCATGCGATTTTCACCAGTAGATATACATTCATGATGAAGGTTTAGGTATATAATTTATCAAGGTTTTTTTACAAGGGACAACGTCCACCTTGCCTATTAGTAATACGAGTAAATAAACGGTGAACTGTAATAAACTAAATCATAGTCACTCTGACCGTTTTTTTTTCTCGAACTGACTACGCTATTGACTTAGCAAGGTCTTAACAGCTTCACCGGACTACATCACTCTGACCGGTATATCAGTTAATGTAGCAATCAAATAAGGACACTCTACTACTCTGTCAAATTAATTTCATCAAAATTTCATAAATCCAAAACTAAATAGCAATATTTTATTGGAATGTATCGCGTTCTTAAATGTATATGTAAAATAAAGGTCTATTTCTGAACGTATGTAAGCGCACCATTTTAAAACGGTTGCACCTATTTGAATAATTCTCTTTTGTTATGTTTATAATTGTTAGAACAAGATTTGTATGAAGAATGTTGAAAAAAATACAGAAAAGTAAAAAATATAAATATGTAAATATCGATATAAAAAATGAGCGAGTGAGATATGAGGCCGTATCGAGGTCTTTAAAAATATTGACATAATTGACAGATTAATGTTTACTTATCGTTCTAGTTCATTACTAACTGTAATTCGCGTAGTCCGCATGGAACTTAATGCATAACAGTCATTCGTTTGATTTTTATGGATCATAAAATTATACTATTATGTTTCTGTAAGAGATTCAAATGCATTTACCTACCTACTCTATTGTCATACTTACTCGAGCCGTCATTTAAATAATAATAACATTTCATAGAATGGACCGATTTTAATGAACCGAAATCTAAATGTTACTTGAGGACACGCTCTATGATTTTCTTGGTAAGGTTTAAAAACACCAGATCCGTTAGATTTACATTTTTAATATATGTGGTGGCACTGTCATGACAATATTTAGTTTATTTTCTTCGTTAATACATATGTGTAAAGCTGGGGTGGGCAGCTAGTGAGGTATAAAAAATATGAAATAATTTAAATATAGAATATAAAAAGCGTGGGTGCATTTAATAGACAATAAATAAGAAGTAATTGTCATTGAGAAAACTCACGTAAAGGTTTATGTCAATGGCAGCGCAATAAATTTGTTAGTGACTTAAGTGGCTTATTCATGCATCAATTATCTGTCAAATACATGCGCCCTGCGTTTATCATCCTTGTAATATAAAATGATCTTATATTTTTAATGTGTTTTAAAACGTGCTAGGAATTATTAATATATATATTTATTGAAATAACGTTTAAGAGAGTAATGTTACTCCATTTGAAATCAATCTGATACCCGCGACTTGGTTTGCTCTGTGCATGCGTACCGCATCGCATGCCCCGTTTCTCTACAACATGAATACAAAAGATATTACTGAAAGTGCTTATAAAAATGTAGTTGAATAATTTTGTATTAAATACCTCGTGATTATTATTATTGAATTACGACCAAGCGTCTAAAGAATAAAAAATAATTTGTTCGATATCTATCCAATAATTTTTGTGTGATACGCACATAACGGCAGACTTTTATTACTTTATTTATACACATATATATAGTACTAGCCTCTGCCCGCGACTTCGTTAAGGTGGAATAGATACACTAACACTAACACGCAGCAGTTCTCAAAAGGAAAAAACATTCCGATTTTGAAACATTCTTCATCTATGCTCCGCTCCTATTGGTCTTAGCGTGATGATATATAGCCTATAACCATTCTCGATGAATGAGCTATATTACACTGAAAGAATTATTCCAATCGGACCAGTACTTCCTAATATTACCCCCTACAACGTCACAACATCACGTTACAAACTCACAAACTTTACCTCTTTATAATATTAGTATAGATAAAAAAACCCTGATTTTTGTGTAACACTGAGATGCATTTACTTACTGACTGTTTTCTCGCACCGTTATTTAAATTTAAATAACTTTTGACGAGTGAACCGAACCGATTTGAATGAAATTAAAACTATATTTTACTCTAGTATATGTTTTATGGGTTCCTTGTTGATGTTTTATCTATAAACATTGTACTTTAGCACTGATATGTGCACAAACAAACAGACATTGCTAAAAATATGTTAACGAATTTATTTATTATTATACTCTTGCAATCCTTTTTTTTTCACATAAATGTGGAAAGTACAGTAGCATTATAATTACATTCTTATTATATGAATAGATTAAAAATGATAGAATATATTTGTTGGTACAGTGTAAGTCGTTTAAAACCAATATTTGTCAAGAAGGCAGTAACCTGTAGGTTATATAAATATATAAAGATGCTTGACGAAAGATTCCGAACTTGAGGGTAGTAGCTAGCCAGGAGGGTTTAGACAGAACCCTACCAACATGCTATGGTTTCACCATGTGCTTTTCCGAACATAGAGTTCGCAATATAGACGTGTAATAAACTCGAAATATAAAAGTTTTTAAATATACGTCTTCTGTTCACTTAAATCTATTTTAAGTGCCTCAACCCGAACGCACTAACAATAACAAAAAACAAATAATACCTTTAATAGCATCGTCTATTTCAGGTTAAACGAGATGTCGCGGGAGTACAAAGGAAAGCTCATCAGTATTTCAAATATAGCGTTTACATAGTAAAGTTGAATAGACCACGTACACCAAAAAGTAAGCGAATAGTGAAAAAAAGTTCATTACCACGGACAAATACACACAACGTGATTCAACGAATGATAGAAAAAAAATGTTTTTTAAGAATTGCCGAATCTTTAATGTCGGTTTAAATAAATTTGTGAATACAATTTATCGCCTACTGAATGTATAATCTGTACGTTTTGACCATATCATTATAAACTGTATTTTTTTAATAACCGTATCCACAGATAATAAACAGTGTTGATAAAATTTTATTTCCTGACAGTACTTTTTATAAATGATTTATGTTTCGAATGAAATAAAAACTAATATCAATTAAAATATCATTATTAGAGAATTATCAATGAAAATATCAATTATTTTCCGTATTTGGCGTCCACCTGCTTGTTAACGTAGGGCCTAATTCAGTCAACAAACCTTTTTAATTTAATTATCATTTAATTTAAAGCATTAACAGTTGTCGACAAGATTTATGACTGCTCCGTTTATAGGTCCGTAGAACAAAAATTTATGGACATATATGTGTTATATTATATGTTACCTTAAGGATAAATATTATTTTGTATTGCCTTTTGACTATATTATGCGAACTTAAGGCTTCAGGGCGGCTAAAAAGATTTTTTTTTCTCGAACTGACTACGCTATTGGCCTTACTAAGCCTTCACACCTTCACCGAACTAAGGCAAAAAGAGTGACGAGGGCTGTTCGTAATAAAAGTATTGATTTCTTTTCATAACATAAATAAATATAACGGCTTATAATTTCAGTAATTTAAGTATTTAAATGAAGTTTACTTTTAAAATGCTGTACGCTTTTAATATGCTCAAATATTACTGTCACAACAGAGCAAATAGGTTGATTTTTTTATAAAATTTAGAATTTTATAAAATTGTTTTAATAATTTTACAAGACTTACACAAATATTTTTATAGCTTTTTTAAAAATGTGTAACATTTTTATTCCAGTAAATATTTCGCAGGTTTTATCCTATTTTTGTGGCTTTTTAAGGTCATAATGTTTTTATTTGTAAAGAGGAATATACTTTTTTTTATGTATTTACAGTAAAAAATGGATTTAGTTTGGAATCATGAAATTATTCTTACTGTTTATAGTAACAAATTAAAAAAAATATTAGTTTTAAATATAATGTTCTATAAATCGTTTCGAATATAATTTTAGAATGACTAACAATTTTATTTCTAAATAGCTTTAAAAATAAAAAAATATGGGCTTTAGTGTTAGTCGAAGATAAGTTATTTTAAATATTATCATTTAGTGCAATTATGGTAAAATATGACTCACCACCGATCACAGAACACCCGCCACAAAAATAGCACGGGACGCGCAGGCGGCAGGCGCGGTCGCAACTATGCGATGCGCACGCGAGGAGCAATGACTTGGACGCTCGCACTTGACCTTGCGGGAAGCAAGTAGACGCGAATCAACAGCCCGTACTCGTTTTATACTCGCTTTGTATCCGTTACACACTGACAATAAGTTTAGTCAACTTACTCGCTTCAGATAAATGATATTTAATTCTATGTAATTGGTGCCCGCGACTTTTTTTTGTAAATGCTTGATGGAATTATTGTTAAATTAATAAATTATACTTGAATGTTGATAAATGCCATGTAATATCGTTTTCCCGTAGGTCTACTCCAATTCTATATAATTATAAATTTCAAAATGCCATATTAGCTAGGATTAACACAGTCAAAGATTTGGGTGTTATATTTGACTCTAAATTCATATTCGATAAGCACGTGGAAAATATTGTAAAAAAAGCTTCTAAAGCGTTAGGGTTTGTACTTATATTGTCAAACGAATTTAAACAATCAAAACTCTTAAAATACTTTATTGCTCTTTTGTGCGAACTCATCTTGAATATGCATCCCAAATTTTGAATCCTTCATATAGTATTTATACTAGTCGTATTGAACAAATACAAAAACGATTTCTTCGTTACCTACTACAGTTTAAATCAAAAATACGTTTACCAAACTATACATTACGCTGTAAAAAATTTCATATACTTCCATTGTATGAGCGAAGAAAAATAGCTGATATAGTATATCTTTTTTCCATACTCAATGGTATAATAGTTGATTGTTCGGAGTTGCTGAGTAAGATTAACTTGCACGTACCACCCGTACATAGTAGGAATCTTAATGTACTTTATAACCCGATTGTTAAGGCAACCTACAGGCAAAATTCGTACATAATTAGAGTTGGTAACAGCGTAAATCAATTAATTGGTTAGCGATCTGAGTTCAACCCAATGATATTATGTTGAGTTTTAATATCATTGTGTTCAACCACATTCTGACCTGATGTTAAAATGACGATGATGTGTAAAGTGGTAATTACACTAAACCTAAAAGAGTACTGGCTCTCAGTTGCAGCTGCTGGAACACAGTTATAAATGTTTGGTGTTTGATTTTGAATTTCGTGGTCTAGAATCTAGCCAGATGGTTTCAAAAAAGATTTATCGCCATGATTTGACCTCGTTATGATCTTTTTCATGTGGGTTATTCAAAAGGATTCGCAACTACGTCTTCTGACTCGGTATTTAAACATTCTAACCAATGAGCCATCTTTTAAATTTGTCATTGCTGTTAAACCCCTTACAACTATTGTAATGATTTTAAGTTGCTTTTCTTAAACATTACGAGTATTTCTTAGCCCATATGAAAGAACGTTATGATATGTAGCTGACATACTACTCTAAAACGTTCTCTATCTGCCAGTAAAACTCTCGTCAAAAGTGGTTCAGCTGTTACGGAGATTTATCTTAACAAATAACAGACACTTTAACTTTTGTTATGTGCCCAGATTGTAACCTGTTGAATTTAGTACTAGCTTATAATCTATTATGGATTTAATGTATGTATGAATTTCGGTCTGTGCTGCATAGTTTTTTTTTTTCTTGGAAATAAAAAGCACTGTGAGTTTCATACTTATAAATAAGAACTATCTCTTCTCACTTTACGAAGAGTTACAATAACAGCAAGATTATGTTAATTAATTGTCTGAACGTAAACCCGATTAGGCCTCCCACGGCAGCGGCTCAAGCCTAGGTTCGATCCCTCGGTAGGGAGCCCTTGAGTGCGTTGCTTGCGCGATACGGTGACACACAAATATACATCACTGCTACAACACTACACGATCACCCCCACACACATGCACGCCTACACGCTTACACATGAAAGTGGAAGGGTTTACTTTTTTCCCTTATTGAACTCAAAAACTCTCAATTTTCCGATAATAAATATATGGAGGAGTTGTTGAGGCGTGTATGCTTGGTACACATATACGTTTCGACAACTCATACACATATAAATAGTTAGCTAGGTTAGCTAAGATAGGTCGCGATTTTGCATGCAACAGGCAACAGCCAAGCCGAGGTGTGCCGTGCACCCTTGAGCTGGTTGCCATAATAAAATCGGCTGAGTGCCTTAAGCGCTCGCCTTAGTAGTCCGGTGAAGCTGTTAAGACCTTGCTGGGTCAATAGCGTAGACATTCCGAAAAAAAAAAAATTGTCTGTACGACTTTATTTACTTTACTTAACTAACTTAACGATTTTATTATGTTTTTAGAAAGATGAGCTAAAATATAAACAGTGCAGAGATATAAGCAATTTAACTTTACTTCACTGAGGTTGTAGCATTACTAGTAAGTGAATGGCAATCCATTAAACTATAATACTATCTATACCTACACGTATATTAATTACTCAATGAAGTCACAAAATTCGATGTTTATCCATTTCTCTGCTTATTCTTAAATTTGTCTAAAAAAACTGGCATAACTATCATATGATAAAAGTTTTAATACCACCAACAAAAGCTTCACAATTATAAGGACCGTATGTAAGTATCACTAGTTAACTATCTACTTTATAATGACCCCCTTAAACATACACTTATTAGGGGAATAGGGAATACGGGAGTACGACCGGGTGTCTCAGTACACTGGCTATTTTTTATATCGCCTAGATTGCTTCGATAAGTTCCTATAGAAGAAAATTGTGGTAGGAGACACGACGCCAACATAATTATATAGAACCAACATATTAATTATTTATATAGAGATATTTTTTAATTACTTCACCTGCCTTCACATAATTATGCAAACTTAAATATCTGTGTTTAGTATTTGAAACCAGATAAAGGTTTTTTTACACAATTAAGTTGGTATACATATATAATATGACTCTCCAGGGAACTTAAAAAGATTTCGTACAAATTTGCGTGTTTTGGGTATTCAAAACTTGTTTTTTAACATTTTCCGCAGTTGGATTAAAAAATAATGTGATAAAAATAATAACAATTCTCTTAATAACATTCTCTTTACAACAATTCTCTACATTATCTCTCATTATCGCGACTTTTCTATATGAAACGGTAAATCGGAAAAAATGTGCTGCAAAAAACAAATTTCTAAAGTGAAAGAAAGGGCTTTGAAATTTTGATCCGTAAACTTTTTTTAGGACGAAAAGTGGTGGGAGAAAACGTTGTGTCGGGTAGAGTGTTCAAAACATCGGTTTTCGTGTGATTTCCGAAGCAACGTCGGACGTGGTCAGTATTCGAATTGGTGACCTCCTGCGAACACCGCATGATGTTGGATTTTTGTTCTATTGTTTACTATAATACAAAAGTTTCACTTCTATCGAGTATCTTTACGACATAACTACACTATTCTTTTTTATTATATGTACTACATATACATATGTATGGTCACTAAAATCCAATATATAACCTCAAGTTGTATACTAAAAAAAGTGCGGCAAGGCCCCCACCAAATGACGTTTCTTACACTTTTTCTGCAACTTCGAGTATGAAGATTCAGAATTCTTTATATTTGTGTATCTTTGTGATGTACTTTCCATGCCATGCTCTTTATTACTGTGTGTAATCTATATATTTTTATTTTCTATCACTTTTTCAAAAAGATTCATTTAATATTTTAAGAAAATGTTCATTTATTCGAAAACAGTTTCATATAAAATAATGAACTGTAAATTTTAAATGATTAAAACTAATAAATAAAGCCCTAATGAAATTTTCAGAATATTCGTAGGCACTTGTATAGGATACAGAGATAGAGAGAGAGAGATAAAGAAAGTCAAATTCAAAATGTATAACGTTTTTTCTGTACATGACGATTTTGACAGTGAACTCGTAATCGCCAGTCGTGTTACGCAACATCGTTGCAAAAAAAGAAAACTGTAAATGTACTGTATATCAATGTAAAACAAACAGTAATGTTTGACTCGTGTGTATTTTCGATTAGTGTAACTAAATAATTATGTACGGTCCTTAGGAATCGGGCAACAGGCGGTTTTAGTGTGCGGTTGTCCTCGATAGATGCATCTAGACGGGTTCTGTACAGACGGGCGTTTTTAAACAATTAAATAATCTACACATATAACGTATATGTTGTGTGTATATAACCATGCAGTTGTCTTGGAATATGTTACTTTCTATATAAGTACATTTCAAAGATTTTTATGTCTGTCTGTCTGTTTTAGTCGAATATTAAGTCTTAGCTTCATTAATATCGATTTAACCTATTAAAAGATATTGTAATTTTAATGACGACGCGACTCACAAGTACAAGTACGCGAGTACAAGAGAAAGGTAGATAAGTAAATGGACATAATACATTCAGATGATTTAATTAGTTACTGTTTTTACATTATCTTCCACGCGGATGAATATGCGGGCACAACTAGTTATATCAATAGGAATATATTTTCATAAGAGTACAGACTCTTAATGCTGTCACCATCATACTAGGATAAATATCATTTTAAGAGCACTTTTCATCACTTACATTGGATCACCACGTCGATTGATGCCTAAACTTTTCGTGAATGGTAATTCCGTGTCGTTATAAAACGGTACAATATTCTAATATCACCTAGCCTAGTTGTGGTGCGGTGAAGCTGTTAAAACATTGCTAAGTCAATAGCGTAGTCAGATCGAAAAAACAAAACACCTAGCCTAGCTACCGCTCTCAAGTTACACATCTGTCTTCAAACATTCATATGATGTATATGGAAGCCAGTTACATTGAACACAGCGTGTAGCCATAGTGGCCGCTTCACACCATGTGAGACTGTTGTCTGATGCTAAAACTATTTCGCATAATGTTTATTTTACATTTTATTTTTACTTGGTCTGTGCAATAACATAAAAGATATATAGAGACGTTTCTATAAAGTATCAGGTTAAAGATGATATTTTGTTTCCATAAATTAATTAATACGACTGGAAATTCAAGTTTTCAAAGAATATAAGTAATCATTAATAAAATAAAGCGATAATATTATTAACAAATGTAAGTAATTAATTTAATAATTACCTAGTAAAGTACCTGCCCTGAACTCGCTTGAGTGTAATGTAGTAATGTGTCGTAAATTTCTAAAACTCTTTCCAGCCAGCTTTTTTGAACTGACTACGCTATTGACCTGACGATTCTTCACAGCTTCACCGGACTAAGGCGAAATCTTAAGGTACGCCGCCGATTAGCAACAACCTCAAGGGTGTCAGAGTGGCCGAACCCTGTGTGGGTTGGACTGTTACCTTGGATCAATGCCTGGATGGAAATGGATGGTACAAGCCAGCTAGTTATTGAGTAATGCATGGACTTCAGATGTAGCGTTTAAATAATCTCAGCGTTTAAAACGCTCGTGAGGTTAACATTCCGTGTAAGTTAGATGAAACACGTCTCGGATTAGCATAACAAATCGTACAGACTTATGAGTTCGTACACAATAGAATTCGCCTAACACTATCTTTTACATAAAACTAAAATCTAGCTCTTTTCGTGTCAATTCATATTGGGATATTAACTAAACGTTTATATATTTTTTTAAATATTTCCCATACGATAACTAATGGTTCATATTCTACTTGACCCTTGTTCGACTTTATATTCTCTTGTAAATGTTGTATTTCAATTTAACTGGTCAAGTTATAAAAAGATCGCACATGCTTTTGTACTAATTTTTCATCGAAATGATTTAAGTTCAGGAGACTAAGCTGCGAAAACGACTGACTAAATTTAACGCAACTTTTAATGGATGGCTTCTTATGATTAAGATATCACACAGGGTTAAGAAGTAATTACATGATTACAATTAAATAAATAAAAGACAGTCCCAAATTAATCCAGCTAAAATATGTAGAACAGTAAAATCATCAAACACTAAAAACGAAGAAGCAGGCACTAGCCAATAAAAAAATGTAAAATAAAATCCTTAAAAATATCTTTTATTAATTGTGTACTTTTTTTTTATTAACTGTGTAAAATTTACTTATATCCTAATATTCTTCATATTACTTATATTTTTATTAGTATTTTTTTTAAACAAATAGAATTATTTTAGTTATACCGTAACTTCTCTAATAAAGTTTCTAATTAGAAACAATGTCACATTAAAGTAGCTACTTTGTTGTTAGAAACAGTCGTAGTTAATATAGTTATAACTTTGTTTAACGGCGGTGGTTCTTTTCAATTATATAACATTTAATTAAGTACATACCTAACTACATTTTTTATATATTATATAGGAGGCAAACAGACAGGCGGCTCACCTAACGTTAAGTGATCGCCGCCGTCCATAGACACCAGCAACACCGGAAGAGTTGAAAGTGCGTTGCCAGCCTGTGTTTAGAGGGATGGGGGAATGGGAGGAATAGAGAGAAGAGGGACGTGGAAGTGAGAGGAAGGAGAAGTGGGTCTCCGGCACTCCGACTGACCGAACGAAACGTAATAATGCAAGCCCTGTTACTTCGCGTCGGTTTTCTGTGAGAGGGTGGTACTACCCCGGTCGATCCGACCCATTCATGCTAAAATCAGTTACAGCTTCAACATGGCTCTACCACCTACAAAGCCTACCTACATATAAACTGGTATATTTCTAAGAAAATCGAATTTAATTGTCAAATAATAAATCGGACATTTTATACGTATAGCAAATATAATACCTACGTAAATATAAGAATAATTATTACAGCTTAGTAACTAACGAATATTATTATCAGCTTTAGAGATGTGACCGTTAAAGCAAGAGGAAACGTCAGTGCATCCTGTCGGTACAGTCATAGAGTATAGTTAATTATGATAATCTGTATAGTCCGTCATTTTTCATGTAAATACCTGACGCGTGGTCTGTAATATTAATGTTTGTACATAAAGTTTTTATAAGTATTTGATGTTCAGTTGCATGTTTTTTTATTCTTTCCATGTTGGTTTTGAGTCTTTCTAGGCGAGGCTTACTCAATATCGCTATTAATGGGTGGCCCTGTCATGTATTTAGGTATAACTTCTGGTTGTAAAAAAGTACACAAATTATTATAATCAAATTAAAGTATAAGTAAATGTAGAGACGTTACTAAAAATCATTAACCATAAGAGAAATCTATTCACGTAGAACACTTTTAACTTATTCTGCTCTAACAGGGAAAAAATGATTTTCTGTTCTGGCTATACCACTGACGGGGTTCTCTGCTTTTTGATCCAATAAAATCGTGTACAAAATTATGTCATGCATTGCTTCAAATTATAGTTATTTTACAAAAATAAGAATAATAGATGTACTGTTTTACAAAAATAAGAATAATAGATGTACTGTAACTGTTGTTTGCATTATGCCAGAAATATTTTCATCCTGTATATACATTTTCCGTTATTTGAATTTGATTTAATTTATGCTCTTTTTAGTTAATTTTAAAAATATGCTATACTGAAAGTATTTTTTATTATAATCTTTTATATTTCTCTACCAGAATGTTTTAAAATATAATTTAAAATTAAAATTATTAAAAAGTTTTTAGTATATAGGTGATTGGAAAGTTAGTTAAATCATTCATTTTAGACATCCCTAATGGTAATCATGTTGGCAGGTCGATATTTCACTGTTTTGTATTACCTATACTGCTTATTTGATATCCTTTACTTTATAGGCATGCCTGAAGTTTTCGAAGATACTTATATAGCACAAATGAAAACAAGAAAAAAATGTACTCAATTTTATGTAACTAATTAAGTACATAAATAGCAGACTATGAACTATTTCTTTGTTTACAAAATTATTATATTGTATTAGCACGAATCTTATTGAAATACAATAGTGCTGTTTCTCCCAAATCCAATCAAAATGAGAACTAGAAATTGCAGATTAGTTTAAATAATTACAGAAATATTGCCTAATATGTCAGTGATTGTACTATTGAAGTAAAAAGGCAAAAAACTCCCTATCAACGGTTTCTTTAAGTAATGACACTCGTTAACATCCGTAAGTAGAAACGGGTCCTACATCGTCTACGTAGTCTGCCGGTACTGGTAAATAGGTTTTTTTTAAGAATTTATGTCGATATTACCTTTCCTATTAAGGTACTAATAGGAACCTAAATCAAATTTGAGGTTTTTGATAAACTATTCGACTATTAAATTTTTTTTTACTTGCATTTGCAATCCTTTTTTAATTTAAATGTTTGGATCAACCCTAATTATTTTGTAAATAACCCTAACTTGTTTATAAAATTACCATGAATCTTGAGTCTTTTATATTCAATGAGTAAGTTATTATAATAAATGCCATAAATCTGTGTGATTGTGGCTATTTACATTTTAACCAGATTTATTTTACAGATAATTATACGTATAGTATATGCTATTAGACTTTATACAGTTTTAATAACACTTTAAAATTATCATCCGAGGGTATAAGAAAATAACTTATGCGAGTGATACGAGTATATCCGGCCCACTATGGGCAGTCAATCCACATTTTAAGCACACTAGTGGTCAGTTTTTTCACTAAGACGTGTCCTTATTTTATTTAAAGTACAGCCTGTGTCGACACAATACAATAATTATTATTTAAATTATATCAAAACATGATAATGAATTTAGAACGTTATTATATTAAAAAGTGTTAATTTCTTTAATGGCCTTAGTCACGCGAATTTTCAGATTATCGGTAATCGTTACCAATAGAGTACTTATACGTGAATGTTTAATTATATATTTTAGCTTATACGTTCCTAACTTTCATAGGTGTTTGAATTAAAAATAATATGCTATAAATTCCAACTATTCTTGCTCCCTCTATCTATTCCTGTCATTGCACATGTTTCGAGGATATTAAGAATACATTATCATGAGAGAATAACCTTTCACAACCTAAAATCTATATACTTATACATTTATAGCTCTAATTTTCGTTACACATTTTCGCTTAATAAAAACCAATTCATAACGTCACAGAAGTTTCGCTTCGACAAAAATTCGTTTCTTGTTAGATGTAGATTGTATATATAGCTTGTGTGTATGGTATATAAAGTACATTTTTTCACAACACTACTTTCCGATTCAGGAAAATTACCAAATATTTCAGACAATATTAGTGAAAATAAAAAAAAACTACTTTCATTATTATTCAATCAATTCTTCAGTCTATATATAATTAATATAATTACATGATTATTATAATATAATTATTATAATTAGAATATATAATTCTATTAAAAAATAATTTAAGGAATATTCTATAAATGAATACATAAAGAACATATCTATTTTATTTTCTTACATTCTTTTTATCAACACTTATTAGTTATAAGTGATGAAATAGAATCAATTGGGGTCTATTTTTATGACGTCAGTAACTTCAATTTTACACATTACTCCCTGATTTCCATGTAGTTTTTTTACCTTTTTTGTTCTGAACTCATTTCCCTACAATTTATAAGGATTCCGCCATAAAGGCATCATTGTCACATATTATCAGAATACTACTATGAAGTCATAATTTATTAACCAAACAATAATTATCACAAACGAGAGTAGCCGATAAACTATAGTGTTACGTACATCACAAACAACGAAATAGAGATATAAAATCAAACTGAGAATTTATATTCTTTTTGAAATATGTTAAAAATGGTGAAGTTTCTTTTTATTCTTTAGAAGGCTTCTGATAGAAAAAACAATAATCTATGTAACTTTGCAGACAAAATATAATATGGAAGAAAGAGCGATAAATGTATTCCGTGGCATATAACGTGGAATATAATTTTTTAATGAACGTAAATTTAAACTCAAGAGTCCTGGCAATATTAGCCATGCCATTGCAAGGGAATTGATTTGTCAATGTCATTGTTTGACATAAGCTGTTGTTTTGATATATATTTACGTTACTCCCGAATTATCTTTATTATATCTTATTCTGTTATAAATAATTACGATTTCTATTATTACATATTTTATTTCGAGATAATGTCCAGTAAACCGAATTCGAAACGGACGATATATGTGGGTGGTTTGGCTGAGGAAGTGGACGAAAAAGTATTGAATGCGGCTTTCGTTCCGTTTGGTGATTTGGTTGATGTGCAAATACCTCTCGATTATGAGTCGGAGAAGCACCGGGGCTTCGCTTTTATTGAGTTTGAGAACGCCGAGGATGCCGCAGCGGCTATTGACAACATGGTAATATTTTTTTTTACTAAGAAAGTTCACTTGTTCCTAAAATAACCCTATTTATTAACGTCTTTATTGTTAAGTCCAGATCGTTTATATTTCAAAAAGCGAGATATGTATCATCTATTATGAGTGCTTGGCTTACAAATGCCCAGTCTATTGCTTTCATAGTCATTGTAAAGATTACATGGGAATGTTATTCAAACTATACCAGATTATTTGATTATGAACTATATCTTTGGGCATATAACTGCACTATACTATGATTGTATACATTTACATTATCATGAACAGTTTCTAAACAATATATTGCTAGACATCCGCAATGTTATTACAAAAAAGTTAAATATGTATTACTATAGTAAATACTTGCTTTAAAAAGGTTTCATATTAAATGGACCACACTTGTCCGATGCAAGTTCATGTTATCCTTTTTCGCAAGGCTAACCTAACTTAACCAAAGTGAAACAAAATAGCAAGATGGTGAACAATCAGTGAATGTGGTGTATTTAAACCGTAATCTTTTAAAGCAAGTATTCTATACATATTTAACGTTTTTGTAATAACACCGTCAATGTTTAAAATTGACTATTTACATTGAGTTACTTTGAACAAGCATTTACAGGTTGTGGCACAGTGTAGTTTGAGACCATCATCTATTTTATATGCTAAAATTTTGTTTATATTTCAGAATTTTTCAGCTTACTTTTTAATGAAAATAAATTGAAATGAAGAATAGAATGTAACCAGTAAGGTGTTCCTTAATTAGTTTAAAATAACCTATACATTTGATTTTCCGAAAAAAAAATTGTTTAGGATATTTAATACGATATTGTAACTGCGGTCTTTCGAGCAATTTAGTATGTATGTTAAAACTAAAGTACTGACACTATCAGTATCATAAAAGATATTTTCAATATGTGCCTGTACTGTGATATGTTTCATAGCGATTAATATTTAGTTATACAATCTACTTCCAGAATGATTCAGAACTATTTGGACGTACAGTAAGAGTGAACATAGCAGCTCCTCAACGCATCAAAGAGGGATCAACACGACCAGTTTGGTCTGAGGATAGCTGGCTGCAGAAACATGCTGGAGAAACTCTGAAAGTAAACAAAGATGGAGAAGAAGAAGCAGAAAAGGGAGATAAAACAGAAACAAGTTCTAATGTATGTAATATTATTTTATCTATACTAATTATATAAAGAGGTAAAGTTTGTGAATTTATTTGTAGGGGGTAATCTCAG
Organism: Antheraea mylitta; assembly: GCA_014332785.1. NCBI lineage: Eukaryota > Metazoa > Arthropoda > Insecta > Lepidoptera > Saturniidae > Antheraea > Antheraea mylitta. The sequence goes on from JACEII010000015.1 coordinate 3,304,856, forward strand.
GAACTACTGGTTTGATTTGAATATTTTTTTTAGCATTATATAGCTCATTTATCTTGATATGCTATTTATTATTATGCTAAGACCAATAGAACAGAGCACCAATGAAAAATGTTTCAAAATTGGGATTTTTTCCTCTTGAGAGCTTCCGCTGCGTGTTAACATTAGCCAAAAGTAATTATTACTATGTGAACGAAAGTCGCGGGCAGGGGCTAGTATTCCATAAATTGATAATGATATTTGAAAACACAGAATAAATAAAAAAAACTGCCTTATAACACGAATAGTAAAATAAACAGTACCCATTAAGCTATCCTGTCATTGATCAAACATATTGATTGCTGTTGTGACCCTACTGACAAGGAATTGCTGATAATGTTCGCTGATACACTCCTGAGAGATCCTGAAACATTCATCATGTTTTCATATCTGATACACTGAGAGTATCTCTAGTATATATCAAATAGATCATCATTTAAATTACTTAAGAGCATGAGTAATAGAGACAATTATGCTTAGAGTCTTTGTCTGTGATGGAATCAGAAATTAGAAGTTTTCCTAAAAAACAAAACCTTTGATATGTGGTGGCTAAGAACTGGCAGCCACAACATAGCCAAATCTGTCACCAGGTACAATCACAACCAGGTGATGTTGATGGAACTCTTTGGATTTATGTAACCCATGATTGGATTTTTTAAAATATGTATATGTAGATGGATTTATCAAACTTCTATAGTTTGTAGATTTCAAAGGGCAGTAGAGTCTAAGTAATCCAGCACTTTATTCTGTGTTTGCTGACCCGTATCAGTATAACTTTCAAAAGTTCTGTACAGTTTTCTATAATTAAATAAAACAGAACATTCCAATAATCTGCCACTCCCTGGTTTTTAATAGTGTCCTATTACTGAAAGTCCACTATTTACTTACTTTCTTAAAAGCAAAATCAAAATAATCTTTATTCAATGTAAGCAAAAGGCATTTGAGAAGGCGCTTATGGATGTCAAAACTACCACCGTTTCAGACAACAACCTAGCCATAGAGACGAACTAATGAAAGCATTAGTACAGATATACTTTAGCTTACCAAATATGAACAATTGTTTTTCGTCTATACAACTACGGAAACAATAATTATTTATTTCAGGTTATACCAGAAAAACCTGCAGAAAAACGAAATCCTCAAGTATACTTTGATATCACTGTAAATAAGCAAGAGATTGGACGTATAATAATGATGCTCAGAGCAGACATAGTTCCTAAGACAGCTGAGAATTTCAGAGCTCTGTGCACACATGAAAAAGGCTTTGGCTACCAGGGAAGCAGTTTCCATAGAATCATACCTGAATTTGTATCCTTTTAATTTACACAATAATTATTTATACAATACTAAGGACACAGAAATAATATTTAGGCTTCAGTTCATTAGTAAATTAAGTATACAATGTATGTAACTCGACAGAAAGTCATGGTTCCTTGAGACTTTTACAAAATAAAACCAACAATCATAATTACATGTCTTGTGCCTTGCACTTAAAGAACTATCTTAAATCTTTAAATAACCATTTATTTCCTAATTTATTTATTATCTAAATGAATATGAACAAAATATTACAAGCAAGAAGAATTATAGTGACGGTGTATAATTTTCTTGTAAAATTTTTCTTAAAATTATAATTTTCTTGTAAAATTTTTCTTAAAATTCATCAAACTCATATAATATTGTTTATTTTGATTACATCATGTTCAGTGGTATTTTTTTTTCTCGAACTGATTACACTATTGACCTAGCAAAGTCTTAACAGCTTTACTGGACTACAGTATTTGGTGGTGTTTTGCAATATTGCTAAACAATAGAAAAAAATGAAAGGTTCATGAGTAATTTTGTAGTATCTAAAGTACAAAGTTCTTTATCCATAGGTTAACGAAATTGTTGGCTTATTAATCAAGCCTGGAGTGGATTTCATATAATTTCACAAAAATGCCCATTGAATGCCCATTGAGTTTTGTAATGAAGTAGCAATTAATCCGTGTGAAGCATATTTAAGCAGTCTCTCCAGCCTAATATTATTTATTTTAGGTCTACAAAGTTGTGTTCTGTGAACAAAAATTGACATGAACCCTAATAAATGTGACAACTACATATAGGAAATAAGAGAAAGTGTAACATAGCATTAGAATGAAAATAAATTAAACATTTAAATATTTTATTATTAGTTGAGGCTAAAGAAATACAACGAAAAGTAACAAATTGGATATATAAAGTATTACAAACAGAAAGCATGCAATAAAAAGGGCATATTGGCCTATGCTAGTTCTTGTAAATGTAAATTTGTTTGCCCATTAAATCAATAATCGATGGGTATTTTTTTAGAAGATCCTAAAAATACCGATAACAAAAAAAAAAAATGAGAAAAATTGTTCTTAAAAATTTAATTTATGAGATTATCATAGAGTTTATCTCACTTTAGGTATAGTACCTAAGCAACCGAGCCTAGATCGGTTGTTTAGAAATTATTTTTAATTTAAAATAACCTGTTAGGTTTGCCTCACAAATTTAGAATTTTTTATCAAATAAAAATATTAAAAAAGAATAAATCTTTTTCTAAAAAAAACTAAGGTTACACGGATTTTCGAAGCAGCCGATTTACATCTGAGCTATTTTTGTATGGATAGCGCCGGCGAAATTTATCTTTATATTCTAACTATATTTTGTCATTGCCTGAAAACGCAGTTAAAAAAGTTTACTTTGAATGAAATCTGGCTAGATCGATTTATGGTTCCCGAAACTACCTACGTACAAAGTTTCACGGAAATAGATGTCGCCGTTTCCGAGACCATGAATATATAACAATATAAAAATATACAAGAATCGCTCCTTTCAAGGTATAGATATATCTAATGTGATCTGTAACATCGTGTTAAATTGTGTATTCAAACTAAACTACTTTCGTTTATAATATGAGGACAGTTGAGTTGATATTTAAAAGTCTTAATAAAATACAATCATATAAAATGAAAAGCTAACATTACAAATGGTACAAAATTATTTCTTTAACTGAAAGAGTATAGATGTGTCAAGGAGGTGATTTTACGAATCACAACGGTACCGGAGGCAAGTCAATTTACGGAAGAAAATTCGAAGACGAGAATTTTAAATTAAAACATACAGGGCCTGGTATACTGAGCATGGCTAATTCTGGCCCAAACACGAATGGATCTCAGTTTTTCCTATGCACAGCCAAGTAAGTATATACAGTTTGTTGTAAATTTCACTTATGTTAAAGTAATATATATACATATGATAAAAATGAAGTGGCCGTATGCAATATCAAAATATCTATTTTTTTACTTATTGGGTACGAAAGTATAAAAGCTACTGATAGCAAAAATGCAATTTTTAAAATTTTTGTCTGTCTGTCTGTTTGTTCCGGGTAATCTCCAAAACGGCTGAACCGATTTTGATGAGAATTTCACTATTCTTATAAAAAATATTTTAGGCAATTTTAGTTTGTACTAGTTGTTAACTGTGGATTCACTCTCAGTGCTATCTCCAAAACGGTTAGACCGATCTTCAGAAGACTTTCACTGACAGATAGCTGACCTTATATAAAGTAATGTACTCAATTTTAGTTTATACTAGCTGTTAATCATGGCTTCGCCCGCAGTACTTTTTACAAAACAGTTAGACCGATTTTCACGATACTTTCACTGGTAGACAGCGAACATTATAAAAAGTAATCGATATTATTTTATTTTAAAATATCTGTTACCCGTGGTTTTGTATGACGTTAAGCAAGATTTCATAATTTGAACTAATAAAATCTTAAACCATAAACGTATTACGTAAAGAGTTCCATAATATAATTTCTTGCGGAACAGACAAACGTTTATTTTTTGTATAATCACAAAATCGTAATTATAATGACAATGTGTATTAAATGTAATGTAAATCCATTTACTAATATTTTAAGTTATTGTTTCATTAGTTCCTTACACAGTGTAAGTGGGCACTAAGGTAGTTATATGATGGGTTAAAATTCCATAAATGCTATTGATGGTAAACCTCATTAGGCACGCTGTTAGAATTTATATATCTAATGTATACATAACATGTTACTGTAAGTGGCGTGCGTGTCATATTTATAATTGTTTTTAAAGAGCATTTCTATAATTGTACATTGTCACACAATTTTATAATTCTTTACTACAATTAAAAAAAAACGCGTACGGAGCTGTGGGTACAGCTATTATAATAAATAAAACATATAGGTCTAGTGGGCATTGTGTATGTATTAAAAGCCAAATAAATCAAAAGGAGTATCTAAATTGGTTCTACATTTAATATTTTTATTGAGTAAGAGGTTATGGTCCAAAGGTTGAATTGTATAATAAGTGATACATTATGGCCAAAATGGTGAATTATGGCCCGAGCGGTGCAACATGGTCCGAATGGTGAATTAAGGTCCATTTGATGATTTATAGGCCAAGTGATAAATTATTACTTATCATTGTTTAAGTTTTAAATCTAAGTGATGGGTTACATGACTAATGGTGATTTATGGTGTAAATAGTGCTAATATTAGCTTACACGTTTATTAGTATTTGTAGTAACCCTCATATTCCAACTTTATTTTTTAAGAAGTATTAACAATATGTTTATTTCCAGGACTGAATGGCTTGATGGTAAGCACGTAGTCTTCGGCCACGTGATCTCTGGTTTGGATGTCATGAAGAAGATGGAAAGGTACGGAAGCAAGGGAGGAAATGTTTCAGCTAAAATAGTTATTAGTAATTGTGGTGAATTACAATGATTTTTCGGAAATATTGTTTTATTTCATTTATTCACAAATCTGTTATGTAATTATTCGTTCATCCAGATATTTGTAAAAAAATTATCCTTATGGATTTTCCAGTATTCATCTGTTGTCCTAAGAGTTAGCAACGTTTTTGAGAGAGAATTTTAGTAAAGCTGGTTCTTTAATATATCATTCTCTATGCTCTCCGAAATGCGTGCGGGCTGCCTGGTTGTCGGCAAACGTTGGTATATATCTAACAATAACAAATCCACGTCTCTAGTCCCGTTTAAAAGTTACTGGGATAGGAAAAAGCCCTATAATTATCAAAAATCAATATTTTCACCAGTAACGATGTGATGCACATTAATAAACCAACGTTTACCAACAGTCAGACAATCCGCATGTTGTTCGAAAGAGTATAAGAAAAGAAGCATTAAAGAATCAATTTTACGGAAATTGTTGTATTTCCAATGTTGATAGTTCTATGTGGTGTTCCTGTTTTAAATTTTAACCTTCTCTTTTTTCACTTTTCCACATACATTTAATCTCGCAGCGTATAATAAGAGTAATCAATCAATCAACGATAATAAAGATGGCCACTCTCTTTTTTTTTCTCGAACTGACTACGCTATTGACCTGGCAAGGTCTTTACAGTTTCACCGGACTACTAAGGCGAGCGCTTAAGGCACTCAGCCGATTTTATTTTTGGTAACTAGCTCAAGGGTGCTCGGCACACCTCGGCTTGGCCGTTACCTCGAAAAAACCCGATCTGACCTAGCTAAACTATGCTAAGCTATACATGTATCCATTTTTGGATCATGCAATTAGAATTGCATGATACAAAAACACAACATGTGAATCGAAAGGAGGTAAACTAAATCTACTCGATTCAGTTCGATAAGGGAAAAAAATTTACCAAAAACAACCCTTCCACAGATGTGTAAGGTGCATGTCTGATTAACTGTGTATGTGTGAAATCGATGTAGTGATGTGTTAATCTGTATCGCGAAGCACAGAGTCTTTGTGTCCACCCGAGTGGCCTCGAACAAAAACTCTACTGAGAAACCGCGGAACAATAGTGTACGGGAATAGAAATGATAGATCTCTGCCCATGACGCATGGGACAGGGTTCCGCGATGTGGCCGGCCACAGATAAAATAGAAGTTTTAAAATAGATCGAATTTACAATTTAAGCGAGGGGCGCTGAGGCCGGGATCTAAAAATAGAACGGCACCGAGCCGGAATCTAAAATAGAACTAAAATGACGATATCGTTTAACGATTTTAGGGGAAGATAGACATAAACACGCGAGTTTATTCTATCTTATATTGAAAAATTATTATTTTTTTGCGACGGCGGCACGGACCAACCGTTGGATCGTTGCCGCGATGGCGGGAAACTTCGCGATCGCGCGAATGGGGCCCTGTTTGGGGTCATTAGCGACCTCATCGTACGCTAAGATCTCTGAGATCTCGTGGAAGACTAGGAGCTGGGCAGACCAGTCCATGCCAGATAGAGAGGAGGTGACTGCGGCGTTCGCCTGTAGAGGCTTAGCCGCCTGAGGACAAGGCATAGGCTGAGGCGCTGTCCTTGGGGCCCACGAGACCTGAGGGGCCCGCGCGGGGCGGAGGGGTGCGCTAGGCGCGGGTACGGGCGCTACCGGCGCACGAGATGTGCTCGGCAGGCTCGGGAAGGCCTCTCTAGATTTGAGAGGCGGAGATCGGGGCCTGACGGGAGCGGCAAGTGTCCTGGACGGGGAGACCTGCCTGCGATCGCGAGGGCGACGAGTGCGGGGGGCGCGGGGGCAACCGCGATAGTTCGCGGTGTGCCCGGTCGCGCCGCAAAGGACACAGCTGGGAGGCTCGGAGGAGGTCGGGGTGCGGATACACTCCCTAGTGAAGTGATCTCCGAGGCATTTCACGCACCTGGGACGCAGGTGGCAATTGCGGGCGGAGTGTCCGTATACCTGACAGTTGTGACACTGTGAGGGTACGAACGTTTTGCGCGGGGGCTCAACGGTAATACCGGTGAGGCCGCACAGAGATGACAGAGAGAAGATAGCCTTCCCTTCCCTAGTGCGGTCTAGAATGACCAGCACTAGATTGTAGGGCGCTTTCGTGCGGGGGTGGTACATTCTATGTACCTCTTTGACGGGAAAATCTCGCGACTTAAGGTCGGATGAGATTTCCTCAGTCGGGATCTCAGCTGGGACTCTGCGGAGGACTGCTCGCAGCGGACGCTCGTCTTCGAGCGCGTGGGTGAAATAACCGAACTTCAGTCGGCGGTGATCGTCGGTGGTGGGGACTTTCATTTTGATACCGTCAACAGTGTTGACGGCAGAAGTGAAGAAAATTTTCCGCGAGTGTAGACTCGCGGAAATCGCGACCCAAGACGCCTTGTCTTGAATCGTAACGGGCGGAGGTGGGCGAGGCTTCTTACTCGAAGCACGGGCGGCGTGGCTAGACACCGAGGCAGTGTTAGCCTTTCGACCGAGTTCCGACTGCACAGAACCGGTCGGAGATACGGGACGGGAAGAACCGGCTTTCCGATGGCCACTCTCTTTAGACATACGATTAAATAATATAACAATACGGTGTTATTACAAAAAAAAAATAGTATTGAATACCTTCTTTAAAAAGGTTACGTTTTAAATGCACCGTGGTCGCTGAATGTTCGCCATTTTGTTCTTTTGTCTTGCTTTGGTTAGGTTAGGTTAGACGCGAACTTGTACCGGGCGAGCGCGATGCATTTAGTTCGAAACCTTTTTTAAAGCAAGTATTTAATACATATTTAACTTTTTTGTAATAACACCGAATAATTTGAAGTCTTAAGTCGATTAAAATCTAACTAAGTTTATTTGCAATAGTTTTGGAAAACATTATATTATTATAAAAGTAGTAGAATAGAAGTGTCCCCGATCTTTTTTTTTCGAATTGACTACGCTATTGGTCTAGCAAGGTCTTTATGTGGGCATACATAAATGTTTTATGATGGAAACTGTTTTTATGTTATTCATTCTTCTATAACTCACCATTAGAACCAGGATATATTCTATGATCATTAACATTTATATCGTACTTTAAAATTCAAGAAGTTAGTACTCTATATAATTTTACTTCTAGAATTGTCCATAAAGTCACTGTTGACCTCGTTCTCACGCGTAAATTGGGTCTTCACGGAATTATTTTCAGATAATTTCCCTGCCTCTCTGAAACAACAATTAATTGTAAATAAACGTTTCGTTTTAATGCCTTTTATTGGCCCCGAGGGCTGCGAAGCTTTGAGAATAACGATGTTAAGAACTGTGCCCTGACGTTTTCAAGGAGAACTCGAAAATTGTACGATTTTTCTAACTATTCGTGGCTGTTTTACCGTATTTTAAATTATCTGAATATGCAGATATACGTGCAAGTTTTGATTTATAATGTGTCGAAAGTAATAATAACTTTGTGTGTTTGTAATAATGTACATATCAACTTCATACAAGAATAACGTGATGTTCTTTAATTTTAAACGTGATGAAAGTATGAATAATGTAATAATATTTGTGTCTGTGATCGTTTCTGGACTTGACAGGCAATATGTATAATAAGGTTTATAAATAAAACCATATTCAGGAAATGCACCTAAAAGATTTTTCAACTAAATTACACTGCGATACTAGGTAGCGAAGGAAATGCTTTTTTTTTCTAGAACTGATTACGCTATTGACCCAGCAAGGTCTTAACAACTTCACCGGACTAGTAAGGCGAGCGTTTAAGGCATTTAGCCGATTTTATTTGACAACTAGTTTAAGGGTGCACGGTACACCTCGGCTTGGGCTGTTGCCTGATACGTATAATTCGCGACCTATCTGAGCTGACTTAAGCTAACTGTTCATACATATATGAGTTGTTGGAACATATATGTGTACCAAGCATATATACCTCAATAACTCATATGTATTTCGTATGGGATAATTTTCTAAACTATTACAGTTTGATAAGGGAAAGAAACAAAACCCATCCACTTTCATGTGTAAGCGTGTATGCGTGTACGTGTGTGGGGGTGATATGTGTAATTTTGTAGCAGTGATGTAAGATTTTGTGTCACTTTATCGCGTGAGCATCGTACTCTAGGGCTCCACGCCGAGGGAACAGACCTAGGCTTGAGCCGGTCCCGAGGGGGCCTTAATCTGTTGTGCGGGAGCGAAATTTACCCCCAGACCACGGCGGTCGTGAACACGCTCTGTTTGGAGGGAGAGGCTGGTACTGATCGTTCGCTGCCGTTATTTTATCGGGAGGATCGGTAAAATCGAAGGAAATAACACTTGTCATCCGATATAGCTATGTATTTATATATCACACGTTACTATTAGCAAGTGATGCCCAGTTTATAGTCTGGGTAAGAATCTGTTCCTTCGATTTGTAAATAACATAAACAACAGAAATAACATAAACACTGGCTTGTAACAAAAAAACCTGCTACTTATAACAATTTTGATTTGATAATTATCAACCTTCCTATTAACAAGTGGTGTCCAGTCTTTAGCCTGAGTGAGAATCGGTCCTATCTGATTATTTAAAGACGCCAGTGAGAAAGAAACTGCTACTTATACCAGCTTGATAATTGTTCGGTACTTTTGCACAGATTAAATCACTGGTAATAATTAGTGTTTCTCATATTAACACTGGGGATATATACATTAGCATCACGTTAGCCTGTAAGAGATCCACTGCAATACCATAGGCCACTTCATTATTAGACGTATTCGCGATTGATTACTACGAGAAATGCACGGTTCTATATTTTCCCACATACGATGATACTACATTTCTCAGGTTCAGGTTTCCTCGCTATAGTTTCCATCACCGTTACCCGATATTGATACCAATTGAAATTAGTAAATGTAAACGTATATCGAAAAATTCCTTGGTATATGCCGGGGTTCGAACTTGCGGACATCGAATTGACATACCACCGGTCAAGCCACTCTTCCAACATGACTTTTTATAGTGCTATAGACATGAAATGTTTCTAGTTGAGAGTGGTAAATAGTGAGATGGGCATTTGAAAAGGTCTTAACATCATGCAATTTAATTCAAGATTCTTTAGGGATCTCTTGTTTCTAATTGTTATCTCTTGTTTTTTCCGATTAAAATTAAACTGTGTATTGATATTAAAAGGTATATAAGTAGAAGATACTTCAAGAAGAACCTAATTGGATTCTTTATCAAATTTCAATTGTTTTATTAGCTTGTTTGTTATGTCATAATTTCTTTATTACACGGTTATTTTATTTGTCCATCGTTCGGTACGAGAATATTCATAAATTAATAAAATAAATACCAAGGAAAACTATCCTTCGGCATGTGACGGAATTCGAAATTCCCATGTACGTGGATTATTTTGCAAGCAACAATGCACGCTTTCTTTATTATACGGGTCGTAATATTAACATACATTGTAGATTTATGAAAATTCAGTAATACTGCTGAGCGATCACTTTTTTGCTTATCTTGTATGCATCAATTTTCAAAAGCTCTTCGTTGCGAGGCCCAATTATAAGACTTTGCTAAAGTCAGCATCGTTCGAACTCGTCTTCATTTACGTTAGGACTCGATACTTGACGTATACCTTCTATATAATAAGAATGTAAAATTAACGTGTATTTTTTTGATTTTCGTAAAAAAAATTGTCGCAGGTTGCAGGAAATAAGTAATAGAATACATCTCAATCATTCTTAGAAATGTCTGTCTGTCTGTCTGTTTGTATGACCACGCGTGATTGCTAAAGTACTGAGGTCACAATAAAACCTCAAGGAAATTATAAAGCATATCCTCCGGCGTAACTAATTTTTTGTTTCATTAAAATTGGTTCGCTCTATCGAAAGTTATTGTAATTATAATGACGACTGGAGTTAAGTACGAGAGAAGAGTAGTAATGTATAGGTACCTACTAATATTATAAAGCTGGAGGGTTTGTTTGTTTAGTAGGTTGAACGCGGTAATCTCAGGAACTATTGGTCTGATTTTAAAAATTCTTTCAGTGTTCGATAGTTCATTTATCGAAGAAGGCTATAGGTTATATTGTCTGTCGGTCTGTTTGTATGATTACGCGTCTTTGTCAAGTACTGAGGTCACAATAAAACCTTAAGAAAATTATAATGCATATCCTCAGGAGTAATTAATTTTTTGTTTCACTAAAAGCGGTCCACTCTATCAAAAGTTAATGTAATTATAATGACGAATGGAGTTAAGTACGAGAGAAGAGTAGTAATCTATACTAGTATTATAAAGTTGGAGGGTTTGTTTGTTTAGTAGGTTGAACGTGCTAATCTCAGGAACTATTGGTCTGATTTTAAAAATTATTTCAGTGTTTGATAGCTCATTTATCGAAGAAGGCTATAGGTTATATATCATCATGCTAGGGCCAATAGGAGCGGAGCACCAATGAAAAATCTTTCAAAATCGTTTTATTCTGAGAGCTTCTGATGCGTGTTAGATTTAGTCTAAAGTAAATATTCTACGCGAACGAAATCTTTAATATAATCAATATGATAGTAATATTGTTATTCTTTGCAGTTAAACTTAGTGGGTTGACATAATCTATAGTCTATTCTATCTCTATTGCAAGGAGTTACGAACATGTTGAACCTTTTCACGAGTTGCAATCTTTTTTTTCTAATTTTACAAACAATAGTTTTTATTGAAGATTTTTACTTCCATTATCAAGTGGATAATTATTGCAATGTATCATGTAATTAATTAAATGGTATAATGGCATACTAGAACTTTTTAACGATTTTTGGTGATATATCAGAATCCATGAAGTATGTTATTATTTCAACGATAAACAAATATTACGTAAGATGCTACCAAAATGATAAAATACTCGTATAGGGTCAAATAACGCAAAGAATAAGAGCCATTATAAATTTGACAGTTTAAATTCCTCCTCAATATTCGATAAGATTTTTGTTCAATAATGAACTATTTTTCTTTTCATCTACAAACCACGGCTTGTACATCTGCCAGTCTCAGTACTGTCTCGTAATCAACTGAGAGTGATTAATATTTATCGAACTGAAACTAATGGCACAGTAGGAAAAAATTCATTACCCGTTACGCGTTAAGCATTAAATGTAAGGTATACTGCTGGTATATAGCATATTTGTGTGTATGTATACGTATAAGCGTTTGGGGCGAGTAGTATACTAAAATAAGTAGATTCATATTTAAGTATTTATACTATGGGACTTCGAATGGTATATCTATACTAATATTATAAAAAGGTAAAGTTTGTAACGTTGTACGGGGTAATCTCATGAATTACTAGTCCTATTTAAAAAAATATTCCAATGTTATATAGTTCATTTATCGGGGATGGTTATAGGCTATATATCATCACGCTAAGACCAATAGGAGCGGAATACCAATGAAGAATGTTCAAAAACTGCGTATTAGCGTTAGCTCACAGTAATTATCCCACGCAAACGAATTCGCGAGCAGAGGCTAGTAGTTTATAACTATTCTCATTCAATTGAATACCTATAATCTAAAAAAAATTTACTTCTTCCGCGTGTACATACTGATACATGAACTGTCTATTAAGTCAATTCGTTGGAGGAATATCATTACATAGTATAAAACAAAGCCATCTGTCACGTCTGTCTGTTCGCGATAAATTCAAAAATTACTGAACGGATTTTCATGCTGCTATCACAAGTAGAAGAATTCATGAGGAAGGTTTAGGTATATAATTTATAAAGGTTTTTTATTTCCAGAGCAGGACAACGTCCGCCGAGACCGCTAGTATTTTATAAAGTGTACTCATACCACTTTTTCTGGATGAAGGATGAATGCTTTTTTTGTGCCTGTGAAATTTGCAATTTGAACAATTTAATAGTAAAGACGTGACAGCGTAACGAACAAACTCAAATTTGCATAAATAATATTAGTTAGGATTAGGACTTTCCACAGCATATATTATTACTATAGTTAAGAGCACATTTGTTGGGATACAACAAAACTTTTGTATACACCTCATGGCTAACCCAAATGTGTCGCGCTGGAGCACTTAGACAAAGTAAACAATGGTTATAATCAACAACGTACATATTCTTTGGAATTAATTTAAACCCTTTGGGCGAAAATATGACGGAAAAGTGTCGTTCACTACTCTCCCGTGCTGGTTCATCTCGGAGTTTTCCCGCCAGTTTCCCATGAGATGCCGAAATCGGTGGACGTATTGAACGCAACACTCCGACCTCGTAGTTCGTTTCGGAGTATTCGCGAAAACAATTTACCTCGGAAACTTTATCTTCTCGAAATATGTTCAAAAATATGTGCGTAGTCCGTTAAAAAGGAAGTTATTGTGAATGTAATTCTTTATATTTAAGTTTTTCATTTTATTCGGTTTACATTATATCTATTAATGTTATTGTAAAATTGAGTGAATTGTAAAGTTAGTGTAGCGAAATACATCTTTCTTCCACATATGGATATAAAAGGTCAGTATTTTTTTTTGTTTCGTAAAATGTAATAAATAAAAGCCTTTCTAAATTAACGATTATACCTATAATAATAAAAAAATATTTAGGAATCATATTATTGATATTTGGTTAATATCAATACTCGTTTAATTATTAATCAATTTTCTAAATTATCTGAGGTAATTATTATGAACGAAATTTTTGGATATTTTGCAAGTATATATAAAAATGAATTAGGCACATTAATAAAACAATACTGCGGTTCTAAGATACTTTTTTTGGATAAAAAGCTTGCTTTATTTCTTTGGTATATGAAAAATATATTTATAATTCTACATTGGGTTATTGTGTTTATAAATTTCATTATTTTTAAACTTTACGTCATAGTTTTGTTATAGTGATAATAATAATATGATTAATTAATGATCAATAGTAAATTACCTTGATATAGCAGTTGTTACGCGCGTACATTTTAGGATACTTTAGTAACAAATACGATTATTCATTAAATTAAACGAAAATTCATAACACTAAAATGGACTCCTTCTGCAGTTTAGTTGACTTATCTTTGTTTCTCTTCCTTTGCACCCACATCCTATTAAAGTATTATACAGCATATATATTTAAGACAAATCAAATTATCTATACTAATATTATAAAGAGGTAAAGTGTGTGAGTTTGTGACGTTGTGATGTTGTGGCGTTGTAGGGGGTAATCTCAGGAACTACTGGTCCGATTTGAATAATTCTTTCAATGTTATATATCTCATTTACCGAGAATGGTTATAGGCTATATATCATCACGCTAAGATCAACAGGAGTGGAGCACAGATGAAAAATGTTTCAAAGTCGGGATGTTTTTTCCTTTTGAGAACTGCTGCGTGTCAGTGTTGGTGTTAGTGTATCTATTTCACGCGAACGAAGTCGCGGGCAGAGGCTAGTATCTTATAAATTGGAATCCATTACGCAGTACAGGCTAGCCCTAAAAATACTATCATTATCATATTCTTACATTTATCCCACCTAAGTAGGATTTGCAAAACATGTATTCCTTTTCCACTCTCGCCTATCAGATGCTACACACATCAATTTTCACACAATCCATCCTTTTTTCGGTCTTCCTCTACTCTTGTATCCATCATACTAAATTTTTTCTAGTTATATGGTTTTGATATCTCTTGATGACATGCCCGTACTAACCTATTACTCCTCAGCTTCAACTTTGATTCGTCAGTGTAGTCTCTTAAAGGTCTGTTATAACTGAATACTACCCATAACGTAGTAATTATTTTAGTTTGATTCGTTAACTTTAAAATGAAACATTTTTCAGAACGCATTCTTTATTACGAAGAAAAACGTCCATTATTTATACGTCAGTAAATATACTATCAGTATTATCGTTTATGTTTTCATTTTACAAAAGTCTCCAACTAAATCGTTGAGGTAGCGAAATGTCTAAGACAGTTGTAGTCGTAAATAATCGCCGTTTTTTAATAATTTTTTTTTATTATTAATTGCCAAGAATACGTGTGCTGTTTTTCTGAAATTGCAGTGTCTTTAATAATCTTGTCGATCTTAAACAAACTTAGAAATTGTTAATATGGTCCTTCAAAGAAC
>JACEII010000015.1:3319746-3385075 GCA_014332785.1 Antheraea mylitta
AACGATCTTAAAAAAACTTAGAAATTGTTAATATGGTCCTTCAAAGAGCGACTTCGTCCAGACAGACGGATATAGCTTTATGATTTGACAGACGCTTCTAGTTAACATGTCCGTCAAAGAAACACGGTATGTGCTGACGAAAGAATTTGTTTATGGAATGGAAAAGAGAGGGGAAAAAATATTGTAAACACTCAAAGCGTAAAAACTCCGGTCTCTTAAGTTTTATTTGTGAAGATGAGAAAAAAGATTATTTAATACAAAAATTGTGGTGGATAGACGTATATATGATACGTATGTATAGCTATGGTCACACATAACCATTCGACTCATAGTCTTTTTTTTATGTCATAGGAGGTAAACGAAGATGCGGGTCACCTGATGTTAAGTGATCACCACCGTCCATAGACACTAGCAACACTAGGGGAGTTGCAAGTGCGTTGCCTGCATGTGCTTGGGGGGTAGGGGGAAGGGTGGAGAGGGAGAACGGGGAGGAGGCGAAAGGGAAAGAAGGTGGCCTCCGGCGCACTCACTGACCGAACGAAACGCAACAATGCAAGTACTGCTATTTCACGGCGGTTTTCTGTGAGAGGGTGGTACCACCCAGGACAAGCTAACTCATTCAGGCTGAGACCAGTATCAGCTTCACTGTGGCTCAACCACCATGAATGTTGACAAAACATTTCGATGAAACTGTAAATTCTATGCCGTTATTGAGAATTGTCGTACATAGACAGCAGAAAAGTTAATATCCATGTTAATATAGATAGGCCAACTAAGTCAAATATTTTCGAGATTTTAGGGAGTTTGTCATAAAAATGTTGTATGTAACAAGACCTAAATAGAAATGGACTTTCTATGTTTGAAACGAGATTCTTTATTCAGCGAATCTAACACATTTATAACAAACTAGCTTCTTATAGATATAGAGTGAAGATTCTATTAGATATAGAGACTTTGTTTTATTCGTAGTTTATCTTTTCGTCTTCTTTGTACTTAGACTGTATCATAATTGAAGAAGATCGTAAACAAAAAATGACGTTTTCAGATCCATTTATCCTAACGAATGTTATAAACTAGGTTTTGTTCGCGTTAGTGTAGATTTGCTTATATCTCTTGGAAACTTTTTCTTTTTCTGGATGCGTGTCCTTTCCAGCACTCTGTACTGAACAAGTGTATGTATTTCATGATGATTGGTTGAGTAATTAAGAAATAAAACGTATGAAGGAATGCCTAAGAAATAAACGAACAAACTCGAATTCACATTTATAAGATTATAGCTAGGACGCAGTATTCCGTTCTCATAGTTTACGCTGTTTTGTGAAATTGTTAGTTTATAATTTGGTAGGATAACTGACTATAATCTAATTCGAAGTCGCAATCCCCGCCTGTAAAAACATACGCAAGGAACACAACACTCGTTTCGGACAATTAAGTAAAACAGCTTATAAGGTACATCATTATTATTATTATTTCATTAGTAAAATCACTGGACTAATAGTGTAGTAGTGGTAGAGCCATGCTGAAGCTATTATTAGTTTCAGCATGAATGGGTCGGCTCGTCCGGGGTAGCACCACCCTCTCACAGAAAATCGACGTGAAATAACAGTGCTTGCAATTTTGTTGCGTTTCGTTCGGTCAGTGAGAACGCCGGAGACCCATCTGCCCTCCCCTCCCTTCTCCCTTTCTCTCTTTCCCCCAGGCACAGGCTGGCAACGCACTTGCTACTCTTCTGGAGTTGCTAGTGTCTATGGATGGCGGTGATCACTTAACAACAGGTGACCCGCACGTTCGTTTGCCTCCTATATGATACAAAAAAATAAAAATAAATAAATAAGTGAACTGTTTCAAGAATTTGCTGTATTTTATTAATAAATTCGTTGAAGTCACAAGTTCAATCACCACTGGGCATAATTAATTGTACAGTCTGTTCATTTTACTTGGAGTCTGACAAATTGATATTCTATATAATATTTTATATTCATTAGTATAACGCAGGGTCGTATTAATATCAAAATTCAAATTAATTCTTATATCAACGAGTCCGATCTCAATAATAATAGCAAGAAAGGATAAAATCTATATCATTCTATATTAATCAGTGGAAGGGTTTTATTTTTTCCCTTATCGAACTGAATTACTTCAGAGAAAAATTAACCGACACGAAAAACATATAAGAGTTATTGAGACATAAAAGAGTATGCTTGGTACACATATATATCTCATTAAATTATATACATATGAATATTTAGCTTAGGTTAGCTCAGTTGAGTAGCCAATTGCATGAAATAGGCAACAATCACAAGCCGAGGTGTGCCGTGCACCCTTGAGCTCGTTGTCAAAATAAAAGCGGCTGAGTGTCTTAAGTTGGAATTCAGTATTTAGTGCTGAAATGTCAAATCGAATGTTTCGACGACAACGATGACTTTCAATAACGGACTGGCTTATATTAAAGTTTAATTAAAATGGCTTAGCTCTTCAATTATATAAGTGTTAGGTTTTATTGCCCTCTATTGTTTACAACTTACAATAAATTAATGTCCTTTTTTGTATGTATTTTTTTTATATCATAAAAGGCAAACGAACTGGCGGATCACCTGATTTTAAGTGATCACAGCCGCCCATACACACTAGCAACACTAGGGCAGTCTCAAATGCGTTGCCAGCTTGAGTTTGAGGGGGAGGGGACTCCGGCGCTCTTACTGACCGAACGAAACGCAACAATACAAGCACTGTTACTTCACAGCGGTGTTACTGTAGGTCCGGTGGTACTACCCCGGACGAGCCGACCCATTCATGTTAAAACCAGTAATAATTTCAGCGTAGCTCTACCACCTATTAACAGATAACGTATAGATTCACTGCAAGATTTTTTTTCTACGCTAGCTGATTCCCGCGACTACGTCTGCGTTTATTATTTCAATTGTTTTATTATATCTCAAAGGGATGAGTCAGCTTTTTCGACGAAAGCTTCCAGCCGACTTGACTTTTCCGGTCGATTTATCGATATATTTCAACCAATTTATAAAAACTATTGACAAATTATAAACCTAAGCCTTTCTCGTGAATATATTAATGAAAATCCTATGAAAATCCATTCAATAGTTTTTGAGTTTATCGCGAACTGACAGACAGACACAGTGGTAGACTTGATTTATAATATGTGTTTGATTTAGAAACGTTTTTCTGTGATCATAATCTGAAGAATATTCATACACTTATGTTCCCGAACTTTATTCCGAATCTTATATTTTTACAAATATAGATACCTACGCCAACATTTTCTTCTTAGTTAATTAACCAAAATGAACATCGATTGAGTGCATAGGTCAGTATCGGACACGAGAGATTGATGACTCCACTCGAATGACTGTGCTATTCAGTTGTCTGAGAAAATGTTCTATGTGGTATGAACATGATTTGTAGATTGAGCATAATGGATTCTCTCTTTGTTAGCAAAGTTCAAGGGCAAACACATTGTGTATCGTAGGACAAATTAACTTAGCTTTACATATTGCAGATTCATGTATTTAGTAAGCTTTGACCTTCGTTTTCGTCTTGCAATTGCTTCCAGTCGGTTGTGTTGGCAGCCAACTCCTTAGATTTTGTTGTATATTAGATGTTTTAAAATATAAATTAAAAATACTCTAACTTATTCCCCGATGTGTTTTGTGGGCGGTAGAGCCACACTGAAGCTATTACTGGTTTCAACATGAATGGGTTGACTCACCCGGGGTATTACAACCCGACCCACAGAAAACCGACGTGAAGTAACAGTGCGTTGCATTGTTGTGTTTCGTTCGGTCAGTGAGAGCTCCGGAGACCCACATTTCCCCTCTTCCTAAACACAGGATGGCAATGTACTTGCGACTCCCCTGGTGTTGCTAGTGTCTATGAACGACAGCGATCACTTAACATCAGGTGACCCATACAAAAAAAAAAGTGATTATGAACGTAAAGTCTACCACCGGTTCAAGAAACAACTCATTTATTAGAAAAGGATTTCTATCTGGTTTATGTTTCCATAATAAGATATTGTAGTCACATTAATTCATAGTGGGTGTATAGAGGAAGATGTCATCTTCAGATTTTCATATAACGATCCATCCTATAATAGTTAAAGTTTAATATTGCTTCTCTAGTTTTTAACTACAAATTGAGTTCTCTTATGCTACTTTATAAATCCGGTAGTGCTGATGTACTTTTGTTTTTTATATTACGCGATCACCCAAAGTATATGCCCCTTTCGTATAATACGTTGGATGATGAAGATCAAAGTCGTCTTCTATCACAGATGCCGTTACCTTTTGAATAAACCTCAAATAATGTGATTTCTTGGACCAAAGTAGAAATTACGATCCAAATATCACCATCCTTAGAAAGGCCAATATTTTTTTTTTAATACAGTATATTATTTGACCACTATGTCATTTAATGTTAAATAATTTAAGATCGTAAACTTGATAAACCAAGAAGGGAATTGACTCTAAAATGCTACTGATAGAACACACCCATAGGTGTTTCACAACAGACTTTTATCTTAAAGGTTGCAGTTAATCAGGCGGGTCTAGAGAAAAACCAATTACTATGCAAAATGCAAATACGAGTTCCTAAGTAGATTCTAAAATACTATCAGACGATGAATCTAGTCTTTTGTTCCGCAAACAACAGTTGCGAACTTCCCATCTATAATGTGTACAATGCGCGATTGTTTGAGGCCACATGTCCCTAATCGATAACGTTCCATCATTGTGGATCGACTTGTCAAATTCTGTCTACATTCTTCGGAGACGAACTTGGAGACATTTATAAAGCGGTAAGTCGAATACATTACTCAAGATCGTTTATTTCCGAATATTTTATCAAAAGTTTCGTTTTTTTTTATATTTTATTTCGGCCGCAATCTCATCTAATGTTAAATGACAATGTGGTCAAGGTGTGGTCTTAGATGATAAACACGTGAAAATTAGAGATGACTGGCTCTCAACTTTAGCTGCTGAAACACACCAACAGGTATTGCCGAGAGAATTTCAACAGAGTAATAGATGCCCAGGTGGACTTTAAAATAGCCCTATTACCATTTGGTTATGTTACTTATAAATCGCTCCTCCAGTATAAACCTCATATATAGGTGATTTAAGTGAGGCACAATGTATAGTTATAAGCAGTGTATGATCATGTTATAACTAGGACCATATTACCCGAGAAAAGCTGGAGTTTTAGTCGCCCTTAAGATGCTGTGTTCAAAAATATAAGGATTTAGAAAAGTTACATGTAAACTCTACAGGAAATCAAAAGAAATCACTAAGGTTAAAGCAGTTTAGAAGAATTAAGTTCAATTAAGGATAACAGAAACACAAATAAAAAAAAGCAATAATTTATAGGTCAAACAATATAGGTCTACAGTTTTACGCACCTCAATTAAAACTAGTGGATCGACTTTCATGAACTTTTTTTAGTTATATTTCTTGGAAACTTGGTCCTTAAATTAAAAACAATCATAACTATAACTTCATTTAATATAATACTACTAAAGTTATAAGGAACAACGATTTTTGTAAGTACTGCACTTTGTGCGATGTTTGTTTTCTTATCGGGACAAGCGGTGTTGTGCTTGTGTTTTCTCGTCTGTATATAAAACATATTGTCAACGTAATAAACTACGCAGACGTATCATCAATCTATTTTATTTATATACCTCTAACTGGCATCGACTTGTTCACAGTAATAGCCAAAAAATTGTATATAATATTGTTCAGAGTAAAAAATCCCAATTTTTAATATTATGAAGCGTTTAGCCAATCTCTTTTATGTCGTAAAATACTTTACCAAAATGAGCATAATAAATGAAAATAGATCAACTTAATAGAGTATAATGTATTAGACTCTATGGGAAAATAATAATTACATCAAAGTATATCAAATCATCATAGTATAATACAAAGTCTCCTACCGTGTCTGTCTGTCTGTTCACGATAAACTCAAAAATTACTTAAAGGATTTTCATGCGTTTCTCATCAGTGGATAAAGTGTTTCATGGGGAAGATTTTGGTATATAATCAAGTAATTTAATAACCAAGGCGGGATAACGTCTGCCTGGCCCGCTAGTATATTTATATAATTATACATGTAGGTTGTCTACTATACTCATGGCACGTACTTAGAATCAGAGTTCGGTAGAGAATTTGTCTATTAGTAGACCGTAAACTTACATTTTTATTCCGAATAGACTATATTACTAACAAAGGGAAAAGAGTACTTGGCTTCGTTATTCCACACTACAAGACTTGTTTAAATAATACTTTAGAAAGAAATGAATTGTAATATTTAATAATTAATAAATTGTAAAATTTTTGTAAGGAGTATGCAATAATATTGTAATATATATTTAGTTAGACCGAGTTAGAACGAATTCAAAAACTACTTTCTAGATATTTAACTTTTATTTTGGCATAAGAAAATAACTCCAGCTATATTAAAATGGCTAGATAAATCTGAAATAAAAACCTTAAAAGTATTTTAACCCTTAAATTTATGATTTGTAAATTTTTATCGACCAAAATATATTATATATAGAATTATTACATACATTTATGTATAAACAATGGTTATCTGCATAAAATACAGTTACTCAACTATGATATATTTACTTATTAAGAATATTATTTCAAAGAATTTAAGTTTATTGTCATTTCTAATACTTATGAACTTCTTCGGACGCGCCCAAATAATTAGTCCTTCTAAATATAGTGTCTTATTTTTGAGACACTGCATTCAAGGGTTAGATTTTAAAAATTGGTCCTTTGACAATGGCAGTAATAGTCTACTAGAAGACTGGTTGCCAAAAATAAAATAGAAGAAGAATTTAAATTTGGCATGAGGCGGTTATTGGCGGGATTTTGGTCTGTCATGTAATGGATCTTACTTTTAATTAATAATCTTGTGTTATTTCACTGTATATTTTGTAAAATTGGTGGTGTATTACGTAATACAGTTCGGTAATGTGCATAAGTGACGTGAATGGAAAATAATACTAAGGACCTTGAATTTAGAGATGCCACAAAAACTCCCTGGAAAGTTCAAACAAGGGAGCCACCATTTTGTTAGTTCATTGAAATTACCGCAAGAAACTTGTAATATAATTACATATTCGGCAATGGCAGTAATAATCTACTAGAAAATTGGTTGTCACAAATAAAATAGGTATTAATTTATTCATAAGTTGTCTCGATGTTATACATACATGTTTGAGTTTCTGTGACTTTAAAAACACACACTAAATCTACATTACGTATGCCGTCTGACTGAAATAACAGCTTTTAAATATATTAATTAGATTAATTGTTGAAAGAGTAAAATTTTAATGTTTTATTTCAGCGTTATCGCTTAAAACGGTTGGTTAAATATGAACATATTTTTTTCAACAACAACTGCCAGTTTTATATATTATGTTATTTTTTCACAGTCTCTTCATTTTGTTGTTAAGTACAGTACTGCTGATATTCAGTGTTGGATAATATGACGTCATTCCGTTTATATCCTACGAACAGCGGACAGTTTCCCTTATCTTTAATACTTTTATAGGTTTCTGTACGTTCAGCAAAATGTTCATTCACTTAATATCCTTTATCTAAGTTTTCTTTTACCAATTTTATTTAATCCTTTTCGATCATGCCATTTTTATCTAAGTATTATCAATACAGTTTTGCCAAAACTACTACATAGAAAATAAGTCCTCTGCCACGTCTATCTGTCTGTACGCGATAAACTCATAGGATTGTGTTCAAAAATTAATAAAACCTGTAAAGGATTAAAAAACACTCGAGGAAGTATTTTTTTATTATAGGTGGCAAATGAACAAGCGGTTCACCACCGCCCATAGACACTAGCAACCCCAGGAGAGTCACAGGTGCGGTGCCGGCCTTTTAAAGAAGAGTACACTGTTTCTTGAAGGTTTGTAGCTTGTAATCGTTTGGGCACACCACCGCTGGGAGTCGATTCTACAGGGTGAAATTACAAGGCAGAAATGACCTTGTGAACCTCACTGTAAAAGACCTCCATCCATCCAGGTGGTGTGGATGGAATTTCAGTTTCAAAAATAATATAAAAATAGTCATTAGGACTACCAACAGAACTGAAAAATCAAAACCATGAAATAAATGTGTTCTCCTTTGAATTTTCATATTAATAATGTGATTGACAATATTTAAATTTCAGAATTTGTTTATTGAAATTATTAATATTAGTGTGGTTTTAATATCTATTGACACTCTGAGCAATAATTATATACATTTTTATAAAGTCTGTTAAGCAATCAAACGTATGAGAAGCTGCAAAATATCAATACACATGTCGCTAATCTGATGCAAGCCGCGCAAGCGTAATACATACGATCGTACTTACGTAGCATGTCATGACGTGAAATTATAAATTTATCTTTTTCCAAAAAAAATATCGGTCAACGAACCTAAATAAGTTTATCTTGAAAAAATTATAAAACATATATTAGGTCTTTATCTATGAAATTGCCGTTTTCTATGAAAAAATTTAAACGATTTTTTTTCATGTATTTTTTATTTGTATTAATCGAAGTAATCACCCATGCAATTAATGCATCTTTGCCAACGCAGTGGCAGTTTATTGATGGCCTTCTTAAAGAAATCAGCTGGACGGGAGGCAACAAATTCTTCAAAGGTATTTTGTGCTGCCTCTCGGGTATTGATTTTTTTCCCGCCAAATTCTGGAAAAAGTAGTAGTCTGTAGTCGCAAGGTCTGGTGAGTAGGGCGGATGACGGAGAACTTCCAACCCCAGTTCTTGCAACTTGGAGACCGTCTGCTGTGCAGTATGAGGTCGCGGGTTGTCGTGCAGGAGCAGCGGAGACGAGCGATTAACCACTGCTGGTTGGAGATGTGCCAGCTTCTCCATCATTGTATTTAGTTCTTCACAGTACACATCTGCAATAATGCTCACCTCGTTTGGTAAGAAGCTGTGATGAATCACACCGGCACTAGACCACCAAACAGTGACCATCACTTTTCTAGGGGTAAGTTTTCGTTTAGGGCATTGTTTAGGTGCTGAACTAGGATCCAACTAACTTGCTGAGCGCTTGTGGTTATCAAAAAGAATCCATTTTTCATCGCAGGTAACAATGCGGTTCAAAATTCCTTCATTTGTGTATCTGTTAAGCAGTGCAAGGTACGTCTCGACGCGTACTTCGCGCTGGCGACCATTGAGTTCGTGGGGCACCTATTTGTCAAGCTTTTTTACCTGGCCAATTTGACGCAAATGGACCAATATTGTTTTGACTCTAACGTCGAAAGCTGCTGCTAATTCAACCGTAGATTGTGTATCATCAGCTTCCACAATCGACTTTAATTTGTCTTTGTCGAGCAAAGTCTTCGGAGGACCGCGAGGTTCATTTTTCAGGTCGAAATTCCCAGAACGGAAGCGAGCAAACCAATAACAGGTGGTGCGTTGGTTTGTAGTGTTAGCTCCGTAAACGTCGTGAATGTTGCGTGCCGCTGGTGCCGCGTTACTGCCACGACGGTACTCATATTCCATAATTACTCGAATTTTTAACGTATCCATGATAACATAAAAGATTGAAATACGATGAAAATGTAACACTAATCAATAAACAAATGACTACTTTTGAAAAAAGAATTCCATGTTTTTAAAATAAAATTAATTTGAAATTAGAATTCTTAGCCAAACAAAAAATATTTTGTTTTGAAATGGCCAGTACTGCAGAACGGCAATTTAATAGGTAAAGACCTATTATAAAATATGGTCGGTGTTATACTTTTCAGGACCATGTTTGTATGATGGAATATGTTAGAAAAATAATGTTTGAATAAATAATTACAAATGAGGACGGGGACAGAGCTATCAGAATTTAAAAAATATCATCGAATCGTTGGTGTAGGCTTTCAACGAAATTAAACTGTGTTCTGACGAGATATATTCCACTTCAATTTGCATAGTTTCAGTACTTACGCAATGCGATCGCAGAAATGAACACCTTTTACTGCATTAAAAAAACCATAAACATAAATATATACAAGCAATAATTTCTACAAGATTATCAAATAGTAATTTCACGTAAGTTGCGTTTTCTATGTGGTTAATATTTTCCAGTCTTTATTCTATACCTCGATATAGACAAGTATGATTGACTTGACTAACAGAGAAATGACAGATTTTCATATACATTTTCTTTTCTTTCTTTGTTCTCACAATATGTTAGTCAGTAATTCTTTTATACGATACTAGCCTCTGTAACATCAGCATTTTTTTCGAAATGGAAACGCTGTTGACCTGGAAGTGTCTTTACAGTTTCACTGAACTATTGAGGCGAGAGCTGAAGGCACTCAGCCGATTTGGGATGTTTGGGCGACTAACTCAAGGGTGCACGGCACACCTCGGCTTGTGCAAAAATCGCGACCTATCTGAACTAACCTAAGCTAAGCTATCTAGGTATACGTATATGAGTTATTGAAACATGCATGTGTACCAAGCATACGTGCCTCAACAACTCCTATATGTATTTTGTGTTGGATAAATTCCTCTAAACTATATAGGATAGTATAGGATAAGAAAACAAGAACATCAGCTAAGATTGTGATTAGACGCTAAGATCTATAAAGAAATTAAAAATCCGTGCAATTTCAGAGCAGTTCACTAGTTCGACTATATATTAAAGAAACTCTTGAAAGCGGGACAGCTCGATGAGATTAGGTAATCTATGTTAAGTAAGGGTTAAATGGACTGGGTTAGTGAATGCTTGACCGATTTTCGCGGCAAACTCACTCTGGCTTATCATCTCTTCGCCCTGATTTTAAACGATCACGAAGATAAAGCTGATCGCCTTCCTTAATATTAAAGTTTAAAGATTATTCAGTTAAACGGTAATTTCAAAAGTTTATCTAGATTAATGTAACCTGAATTCGATAATATATTTTATATACTAATTAACCGGGCCACGTCTTGCTGTGGCTCAGTTATTATACATTGAGTTAAAATTGAAAAAGAAGTTCAAAATCAAAACGAGGCGCCACGATATATCTATAACAGTCGGTCCTACAGTTTCTGCGTCAAAAAACTAATTTAAAGCGCCATCTGTTCGAAACTGATGAAACATACAATTAATAACAATAATCAACATTTATAATCATTTAATTTGTAACTAAAAATGTTGAGGACATTATAAATTAACCTATCTCACAAGTTGCACCAAATTATATGTAAAATGCCAACATTCATGAAAATCAGTAGTTTCGGAGTTTATCGTGGACAAACATCATGACACTGAATTTTTATATATTTAGATATTACGTTTGTTTATATGTTTGTTAATCTTTTAATCATTAATTACTTATCGTATCATCATGAGATTATATATACACGTTTTTTAATGTATTGAAGAGTATATCGGTTGGCTTTCATCGAAGAAAATAGTATTATTGTATTCCAGAGATAGGCCATAAAAGCTAGTCTTATACTTTATCGGTGTTATTACAAAAAAGTTAAATACGTATTAAATACTTGCTTTAAATAGGTTTCGTATTAAATGCACCGCACTCGCCCGAGTCAAGTTCGCGTTATATTTTTTCGCAAGGCTAATCTCACCTTTTTTTATTGACGAAAGGAAATCAATTATGGATAATCACTCTCCCGGGGGAGAGAGTGGGTTATATCCGAATCCCACGGACTAAAACCCCCCGATGTACCTCTACTGCCTAGATGGAACGACAAGGGCTCGACCTGGCTAGCAACCATGTCGAAGGCTAACCTAACCTAACCAAAGCAAGACAAAAGATCAAGATGGCGAACATTCAGCGAGCACGGTGCATTTAATACGAAATCTTTGTAAAGCAAGTATTCAATACGTATTTAACTTTTTTTTAATAATACCGCTTAGGTTTTAACGTTTGACTAAAATTTCAACTGATGTTTTTTATGTCATAGGAGGTAAACGAACAGGTGGGTCACCATTATTAAGTGATCATCACCGTCCATAGACACCAGCAACACCAGAATAGTGCGTTGCCAGTCTGTATTGGTTGGGAAGAGGAGATAGGGAAAGGGAGGGACAATGTAAGCAATGTTACTTTACGTCGGTTTTCTGTGAGAAGATGGTACCATCCCGGGCGAGCTGACCCATTCATGCTGAAACCAATTATAGCATCAGCGTGGCTCTACCACTCTTAAAATTGTTATATGACAATGTGGTCTAATATTGTAAACACGGTATAACTAGAGAGGGGCTGGCTCTGAAGTGCAGCTACCGGAACACTACAAAAGGTGACTGGCGACAGATTTGTACCTTGAGGGTAGTAATTACCCAAGAGGACTTAGCCGTGGTAGTCATCTCGCACCACTTCCTCAAGAAGGTGGACGAGGATACTGTATCGAGGCGCATTGCCTCCTTCAGTGGCGATTCCTTCGCGGCCCATAAATATGTTTCGGTCATTGGGGTGCACTTAGTATGTATAGGTGATTAGAATTTCTTTCCTAAGAAAGCCGCGCTCAGGAGTGCTTCAATCTTTTCCTGTTTGTCCTTATCCAAGTGCGCATATTTATGGGCATTATAGAGGTGAGTATACGTAGAATAAAGTAGATTTAGGAATCAAACCATGCTTTTATCATGTTTTCCTTCATCCGAAGTTCAGACTTAGTTGCTAGCATTTGAATCTACGTCCGTTGACTTGGTGTTTGAACACGTTATCAACTAATCATTGTTAAAACCAATATAACTTTAACGGATATGATCTTGATATTGTTTGATTAAAATGGGTTTACTTTATTTGCAATATTACGCACGCTGATATTATTCTTGTACCAAGACTCATTGTGACGTGTTTTATGTAAGATAGTTTGGATGTTAAATCAAACTCCTAAGTCAGCGATGTATCTTAAAGGTTATTTTTTTTTTTTTTTTTTTTTTTTTATTGTAGCACGACAAAGTGACTGCACTATACCTGATGGTAAGCATAGTACAATCCAAAAACAGTGGCGACCACCGAGAGACAGATCATCCATCGTCGTTCGCCGCTGTCATGCCGGCCATAATGACGAAAGTCACCTGGTACTGGATATGCACAGGCTGATCCCGAAACGCGACGCGCAAAAGCGGGTCACTATGACGGGCTTTTTCACCATGTACATGGTGGTTGCGACCCAGTCGGGCTGTAAAACCCTACCACCCCGCTATCGCCATTGCCTCGTTCGTTGATCAGCAGGGTGCACCACGTGCAGGTGAGGTTGGCTTGGGTGTCTCAAGTCTTAAGATGTTACTCGACACCCCTTACACCCCAAATTATACTGGTTTAGGCAATTGAGATATTCTTGAATTTTTCTGCGTACTAAATACTTTTTTATTATTTCTTGTACAGTCTTTGTCAATCTTTTTGGACGCTCTGATTAGGTATAGCCGCAATTTTGAGCTTGCGCGTAATGTATACAAAACAAAGTTAAAAAAAATGGAGTTTATTTATCTTTAAGTTGTGTCGATGTTTGTATATATAATATAATACATATACATAGCTCAATTTGTAGTTTGCGCAAGTTTTCTAATTATATGTATCTGTTGCTGTGTTCTATTACCGAACGATTCACCACATATTGAAATTGAAAGTAGTCTACTGTGAGGTTTTCGCATAGGTTTTTATACATACATACATCGGTTCCTTGGAATGAATTCGCAGGAGCAGCATTTCCCGACCAAAACGTGCAAAATTTCAAGAAACGAGCATACTCCTTCCTCAAGGACCGGTAACACATCTGTAATGTTCCTCCTGTGGAAAGTCTCCATAGACAGCGGTGATAACTTGACATCAAGTGATCCTCATGTTCTTTGCCATCAATAAAAACAAGCTTCAGAGCAGTCAAAAAGATTGGCAAGGACTATAATTCTATTCGTTGTGATTTAATACAACATGGCGTACCTATATATTAGTTAATAATAATAAAATGTAGTTTATTTTTGTTCACCGTTTCATATCAATAACAGCGATAAAACCATGATGGATAGTAGAACGTTCGTGAAAACGGTAGAGGAACGATATCACGGCGTTATGTGGTATTATAAGGCAATAAATGTTTTATGGTTTGTATTTTTCTTCATATATTTATTGTCTACTAGTGGGCGCCCAGTGGTCGAAATTCGATCATAGTTCAAGTCGTGTTATAAATATTATAATAATAGTAACATGTTACAATATTATTGTTGAATGTAGGATGAGAAAGGATAATTGGAACGTAGGAGTAAAAAAATACACATAGTCGAGCATAGCAACCTTCTTTGCAACCTTTTTTGAAGTTCGTTATTGACGGCTGTCAAAATGTCGTTTTTATTTAAATGTGTGTAAAATTCAAGCCGTAGTAAGAGTATAGGATATTTTAATTAATCTAATGTACTTTTAATGTATTTTATATAAAATAAATAGCTTTCTGCACTTCTCTGCCATATAAACTTTAACTATGCCAAATGTTAAGTTCATTCATTTAGGTAATTCACTTAAAAAGGAATACAAAGTTTTTGCTTCAAGTATTAATATATACATATATGTGTGATAAACATTTGAAATATATATCAATAGCTATTAAATAGTTCTAGTTTTGGCAGCCAATCTTCCAGATTATAACTGTCATTGTTGCTTATGTAATGATACTACAAGTTTCTTATGATCATTTCAATGTGAATGTTCTAACAAAATGGTGGCTCCGTTGTTAGAACTATCAATGGAGTTTTAGTGGGATCTCAGAATTGATGGTCCATGGTATTATTTCTCAACGACTTCATTGTATTCAATAACCAAACCATATTACTTCTAACTCCACAAATATTACAAAATATACAGCCAAATAACACAAGATTATGAATAAAGTATAAAATTCAGGAAAAGACATTCCAAGATCCCACCAAAAACACTTTGTTTTATTGATAACACTAAAGCTTGACAAACAGAGAAGGCAAAGGTACTGGACTGTTTATCTTTGCCTATTTATATATATATAATGCAAGTGCTTATATACAAATAAACAGTGAGGTGTTGTCTGTGTATATATAATAAGTATTAGCCTGAAGACGAGTCCGTCAGCGTCGTAAAACTCGCCAATTTGTGGAGTAGTAAAAATTTTATGAGGACACGAGTACGTTCTGTTCTTCACACCGTCTGCTTCGATTAAGGACTGATGGAATAAAATTAATTCGATCGATTTAAGAAAATCTTGTTATCTGTTAGCGAGAATTGTGCGTTGTTCTGTGTTATTTCTATATGTATTTTTAGTGGAAACTGGTTTTAACAATCCTCGAAATACTTATGCTTATGCTCGCGTCTTTGCTCTTGGTAATGTGTATTTGAGCCTTCCATAAGAGAACTTTTTTTTTTCTGGGTGAAAAGTACCTTATGTCCTTTTCTGACAAATTATACTTAGATTTATAATTTCATTTAAATGTAGAATTTTCTTTGAATCCATACAGAAGAGTTTGTTATAAGTACAGCAATATGTGAACGATTATGATGTCTGGAAATGACGCCCCTCTCTGTGCATCCACTAGTAACGAGTGTAACTATATATGTTTTGTAAAAATATATGATATGAAGAGTAAACTAGATCGAGTTTCCTGCCGGTTTTTCTCGATGACTGGGCCTTTTTTTCGAACCGATGGTAGCATTGACGATCATTAGCGTCTTCTCAGGGCCTAAACTGAATAAAGGATATTTTGATTTGATTTAAACAATGCGCTAATCTCAGGAATTACTTTACCGATTTGAAAAGTTCTTTCAGTGTTAGATAGCTCATTTATTGAAAAAGGCTATATTATTACGCTAAGGAGCCAACATGAGCAGAGTACCAATGAAGAATTTTTTTAATTCTTTTTTTTTTTTTCTTGAGAGCTTCCACTGCGTGTAAGCGTTAGTCTAAAGTAACTACTTTTGAAGAAAACTAGAGTCTTTAAATTTATAGGGATTTATACCATGTTGATAAAAATCGCGTTGAAAGTAACTAATTAAAACATAATTACTTTTTATTTTCCTTAGGACAAATGTACAATTTTGTGCTATATTATTTTTATGCATTTAATAATGTTTTACTACCTTTACTAATGTCAGTGGTCTAAAATTCCTTACAACTTTATATATTCACTAGCTGATACCCGTATGCGTCGAATTGTATTGTTATATCTCAAAGAGATTAGGTAGTGTTTGCGAAAACTCTTAGCTCTTTCCGACACTTCCAACAATTATCGTCATATTCCAACTAATTTACACAATACTTTGACAAATTACACACCTAAAACCGCATGAAAATGCGTTCAGTAGTTTTTGAGTTTATTGCGGACAGACAGACAGATAGACAATAATGTTTAGTGGTATAAATCTTATAGAAGATAGTATCTAAAAGATAGTGAAAAGTGAATCAAACTTCGTACTGTTCTTTAAAAAATTTCTTGTAAGATATGTGTAATACACCAGAATTTTAATGTTCATTTTATGCTTTAAAAATGAACAGAATTACGGGCAAAATAATTATTGCGCTAATTGAAACGATTTAAGCTGTCGTCTATGCTGGTTACGACATTGATTGGCACCGTTAATTATGTTGAAACTCTCCAGTGGTTTAATTAATTATTCACACGGACGTGAATGCTTATCGTTTTAATTGTATTAGTTGTATGCAGTATACCTTTTCTGTGAGTTTTGTGTATGTGTGAGCATGTGAGTATACTGCATATGAGGCGTTATTTTTTATAAAATGAGCTAATTTTGATTCTAATCGTTCATAGAACATTATTTTTTTAAGATATTCAATTTTTATACACCCGGGAACAACGTTGTAGGTTTGGTGTTATATGTAGGACGTATAGAATTCTTATTTGCTTGTGTTCTTACTATAGGTATTTCTGGGAATATAATGCTAGGTGTCATGCTCCGCGGATCGGTTTTATTCCACGCGTGCGCCTACGTACGTACATAGAGTGACAATGATCAACTAACTGGCTGGTAGCGCTGTACAATAAGCTGTCACAGATTAATAATATAATTGTGTGTTTCCAAAGTTCAACGTATTTTCCTTCGTGAGGTTTTGAATTTTTAAGATTTACATATTTTACATATAAAAAATTTAAAGTTCTTGAAAAATAATGTAAAATATTAGGAATGTCTAAAATTGGATTTAGTTTATTTTGAAACTATCTGACCCGTGTAACTTCGTCTGCACAAAATCAGATATTACCTGTTTCAATTATACTTTTATAAGCGAAAAATCTTAATAAACCTAAATCCCGATTTCAGCGACATCTACCGTTTTCAATTATGAATCCAAACTATCCAGGGACTCAAACTTATAACCAGTTGGTATCTGAGAATTATTTTATATAATAAGCTTAAAACCTATTACATATTAGGTACAGTTTCGTTTAACAACTTTGTCGACGTTTCTTATGTAGTTGCTGTAATTGATACTTGCATGCAAACGTCATGTAGCTGTAGCTCAGTTGTAATTTGCTGGATTGTATACTGATCGATCGACGGGGTGACGGTTCGGAACCTAACGATATATTTTTTTCTTACTTTTCTTTTTAAGTAGCAGAGGGAGATTAAATAAAGCTTAAATTTTTAGCTAATCTGTCTGCTATATATGCACAAAGAAAAAATACAAATTTTTGTCTCATTTCCGTTATCCTGGAGAACCCCTTGCGTTTTATCCAAGATGTAACCTTGTAATATTAATTATCATTGTGTCAAGTTTCGTCAAAATTAGTTCAGTATTTTCAGAATAATACGTGTTCACATTCTAAACTTTAATCCGATATCCTGGAGAACCACTTTTGGTTTATGGGACAAAAAGTATCCTAAATTTAATCTCGTAATATTAGTTATCACTATGTCAAGTTTCGTCAAAATTGGTTCAGTAGTTTCAGAGTGATACGTGTTTACAGGGATAGACAGACAAAAATTGTAAAAAAAATATTTTTCGCTTCTATATCAATAACAAAGTCTATACCGATTATAATTTTCAAAAAATATGTTATGTACATATATTGCCTTGTTAAAGTTTTATTATAGTATGTAGATGTAACGAGTCATATATTTATTATCTTTGGTAGAAATATCTTTTTTCTATAATCGATCAATCTGTAATATATCGAAATATAATCGATTGCGATATATACATCTATCACCACGTAATATATCTATTGAGCTAAGTAGAAATAATAGAACGTCAGTAGAATTTATCTCTGTAATTTTTTTCGTGTTCCGTTGTTTATTATCTTATGACGGTTTCTTTCTAATGTACTTTTCCATATGCGTCCGCATTTTAAAATGGAATGCTGTGTTGTCAAAGTCTATTTATTACATCAGTCTATTTGTAGGTGGTAGAGCCACGCTGAGGGCATTATTGGTTGTAGCATGAATGGGTCGGCTCGTCCGAGGTAGTACCATCCTCTTACAGAAAACCGACGTGAAGTAACAGTGTTTGCATTGTTGCGTTTCGTTCGGTCAGTGAGAGCGCCGAAGGCCGACATCCCTTTTCCCCTCCCCCTTCTCCTCCTCTCTCCTCATTCCCCCAAACGCAGGCTGGCAACGCACTTGCGACTCCTGTGGTTGCTAGTGTTTATAGACGGCGGTGATCATTAACAACAGGTGACCCGCTTGTTTGCCTCCTATTTGATAGAAAGAAAAGCTGAAAAATCCGACGAATTTCAAAATATCATTTAAAAATGCAACAACCGTCTGCTTTTTTTAAAATAAATACAAATATTTAAAAATATAATAATGATTTTAGCGTTTCGTGTCGAATTCTGTTGATACAAGGTGACGAGGTGCCATAAGAGTTACCGTCTTATGTTAAGCTTCTCTGGTACAGCTGATTGAAAAGACCAAAACGATGAAATGTTAGTCCAGTGGATTTACATATAATTTTATGGATAAACATTTTTAAATAACGCATCGATCACCCAAAATTTGAATCCTATTCTGAGTTTTCGGAGAAGTTGGTGCTTTTTGTATTGTTCATCTGCTTGACTAACACTTTTAATTTAAAAGTTTATCTATAAGTACATGCGTATAGGTGCTTCTGATACTAGCGTTTGAAAGGCGGCTTTGTCTAGACTTGTTGTATTACCACTTTAGATCTCAACAGTTTGTTACCAAGATTGTGGTCAAATACCTACAAATAATATTGGATGATTTAACGGCGAGTATCATAAAGTAACAATGTAAGCTTCAGTTACAATACCAGATTAAGCTCCCCTCGGCAGCGGCTCAAGCCTAGGTCCGTTCCCTCGGCGTGGAGCCCTTGAGTGCGTTGTTCGCGCGATACAGTGACACAAAATCTTACATCACTGCAACAACATTACACATATCACACCCACACGCGTGCACGCATACACGCTTACACATGAAAGTGGAAGGGTTTTGTTTCTTTCCCTTATGGAACTGAAATAGTTTAGAAAATTATCTGATACGAAGTATATATAGGAGTTGTTGAGGTATGTATGCTTGGTACACATATATGTTCCAACAACTCATATATGTATGAGTAGTTAGCTTAGGTCAGCTCAAATAGTTCGCGAATTGCACATATCAAGCAACAGCCCAAGCCGAGGTGTGCCGTGCACCCATGAGCTAGTTGTCAAATAAAATCGGCTGAGTGCCCTAAGCGCTCGCCTTAATAGTCCGGTGAATCTGTTAAGATCTTGCTGGGTCAATAGCGTAGTCATTTTTGAGAAAAAAACTTCAGTTACAATTTCATAGCATTATGTCATCGGGTTAGCAACTCGAATTAATTCCATAATGTAACTATACTAATAAATTTCTATGAAAAAATAAAATTCAGAGTAAATGAAGAAAAATTAAAATTTATGTAATTCGATACGGATTTTTTGCGGGTCCATAATTTATATTGACTATAAAAATCCAATATCTCTCGGTTTATCCGCCTTAATAAGATTTTCTTCCTTAAGTACACTCGCCCTTGAACCGAGTTACATCGGCTTATTTTTAGACATCGGAGCGGTTTAAAATTTTTCACTTGTTCATACAGGGCCGGATTTAGGGAGTTGCTCGTATGATCTGATTTTGATAAAAAAAGTTATAGATAACATTGCGGTTTTTTTTCTTCTGTTTAGTTATTAATGTTCTTTTACGGTTTATAGGTATTTACGTTAAAATATCACCTGCTGTTAAATGGGACGACGTGGCTCAGATGGTAAACGTGTTAAGCCTACAGGGGAACTGGTTGTCAAGTGCAGATGTCGAAGCTCATCTTAGGTGCTTGGCGACAGATTTGTAGGTGGTAGAGTCACGCTAGAGCTATTATTGGTTTCAGCATAAATAGGTCGGCTCGCCCGGGGTAGTACCACCCTCTCACAGAAAACCGACGTGGAGTAACACTGCTTGCATTGTTGCGTTTCGTTCGGTCAGCGAGAGTGCCGGAGACCCACCTCCCTTCCTCAACCCTCTCCTCTTTTATCCCTCTCCCCCTTCTCCCTTTTCCCACCTGCCCCTTTCCCCTTTCGCCCAAACACATGATCGCAACGCTTCCCCTGGTTTTGCTAGTGTCTATGGATGGCGGTGATCACTTAATATCAAGTGACCTGCCTATTCGTTTGCATCCTATGACATAAAAAAAAAGTTTTTACCTTGAGGGTGTTAGATACTGAGGCGAGTTTAGAAATAGCCCTACCAATATGGTGTAGCAGCCTTATGATACTTTTCTTCACCGGTAGGCCAAGTTCATTAAAAAAGATTCGAACAATAGACGCGTATTTCTTCAAATTGATAAAGTGTCCAAACTTTTTGGATACATACAGTATCCGATCTACTCTTTGGCACTTTAGTATTTCAGTTTGTTAACGTCTAAGAAACTTTTTAGTGACGTCACACAATTTTTTTACTTGTATGTCAATTTAAATCGATGGTTCTTCCAAAATATTCAGTGAATAATATATTATTCAAATCATTTTTGCTAATAACCAATCATAAGTGTAGGTGGCAGAGCCATGCTGAAGCCAGTAATCACTCAAATGAAGATACGCATACAGGTATCATTAGCTTAGCTCGCATGAATAGTTTGCACTGATACTCGGTATTGCATGCAAGGCAATATCCCAATATGTAGCGCGCCGGTAAGACCTTGAGCTGGTTGCCATACGGCTGATTCGAAAAGGCGGTGAAGCTTTAACCCTTTGTACTCGGGGACTCCGGAACGGAGCTATTTAAAGTGTCGGTGACCGTCATTTGTGAACAACATTTCAAATGGCTCCGCTTCGGAACCCTCGAGTGCAAAGCGTTAACAGTCCGTCAATTTAGCAATAGTCATTCTAAAGAAAACCCTCTTCTTTGGGCATTACAATAATTGCAAATGGTCAATCGCATAAAAAAATAACCTAGAACCATGTGTGACAAATTTCGCATCGAACAGAATATTCCTATATCCATAAGTTTATTAACCCTTTGACTGTCAAAATCTATAACCGCTTAAACTCCATAAAGAACGAATATAGATCTTATGATGCAGAGATCAACAGAATGGTGGAGGCATAAGCTAAAAATACTGCATTCATTGCATAACTTGTAAAACACGAACAGTAACAAATTATGTAATGTAAATTTAAATTTTTTTTTGGCTATATATTTAAAAGAGTGATCCGCTATTTTTAGATCTGGATTTTCAAAAAAGCAGCCAACGGGTTAATATCAATGATCAATCCCCAAAGGAACTTCGTTCTCTATATACCTATATAGATTATTATTTACTTATGTTTGTGCTTTTCGTTCACAACAGGAAAAATTACAATATTATTTCAACGAAAATTAAACGCGTCAGTTCAAATTATAAATTCATAAAGTAATGAATATTCATGATTTATGTATTTAATAAAATCGATATCTACTCGTAACGTGTCGGTATATGGGTTATCAGCTCGTTGACTACTGTTTCCTGAATATTAATATTTATATTGTACCGATAAGGCTTCACACATATTAAATGACATCAGTGTAGTACTACCAACATTATTAAACATTTCCGATGGTTTGACACGACTACATTTCATAACAATTTTAATTGTTTTCATGATTATTTTAGTACGTATAATTTCTGTCGTTATCTCTCATATTATATATTCGCGACAACATATAGTGATTACTGTTACTAGTAGTGTTTTATCTGTGTGTAGTATTACAGTTTTTTATCCAAAAATAGTGCATACATTTTAGTATAGATCGATAGTTAGAATCGTATAATTGTACTAAGTCTTGTAATTCTTAGATATAGTTTAATGTATAAGTTACTAGTTGTAAGAATATTTGTAACTATTTTAGAAATAAAGAACAAGCGAAGGGAACTCGTCGCGCCTCCGCCCCGTCCTGTGTAGTAGTAGGTTTAGACGAGCCCTGACGCTGTGCGTGTGACTATTAAGTGCTCTGATTGGCGGAGCATCGCCAGCGTCGGGCAACGGACCCCGGTGCTGCACAGGAAAGGCCCGAAACATCGGACAATCAAGGCGATTACCAGATTAGGCCTCCCTCGGCAACGGCTCAAGCCTTGGTCAGTTCCCTCGGTGTGAAGCCCTTGAGTGCGCTGCTCACGCGATACAGTGACACAAAACATTATATCACTGCTACAACATCACACACATCACCTATACACACGTGCACGCCTACACGCTTACACGCTGTTTTTCTTTTTCAGAGAAATAAACGACAAAGAGTTTTACCCCTTTTTTTCTTATCCTATCCTATCCTATATAGTTTTGAGGATTTTTTTCGACACAAAATACATATAGTAGTTGTTGAGGCTCGCATGCTTGGTACACATGCATGTTTCAATAACGCATATACGTATATCTAGGTAGCTTAGCTTAGGTTATCTCAGATAGGTCGCGATTTTTGCACAAAACAGGCGACAGCTCAAACCGAGGTGTGCCGTGCACCCTTTAGTTAGTCGCCCAAACATCCCAAATCGGCTGAGTTCCTTTAGCGTTCGCCTCAATAGTTCGGTGAAGCTGTGAAGACCATTCCAGGTAAACAGCGTTTTCATTTCGAAAAAAAAATACAATCCAGGCGCGTGCGTCATACAGAGCAGCAATAGTAACCGCGTAATAGACTAATCGGTGGTAGATAATGTTTTGGGAGAGTGGCTATAGAGGCACATAGTTTGTCTCGCCATAGAGACACATAGTTTACGTCGAGCCTGCAAAGGAGCGCGCTTCGCTTCGCTGCTCACATCTTTCATTGAGAGAATACCCAATCATTCTTCAAGTTCAACTTCGGAACCAGCAAGTCATAGTTATAGTTGAGAGTCATTCCGAGACGGCTTTCATTGTATTTAAAATAACTTATCATATGATAATTATGATTTTGTATCACTATTATATTTTATACAAAAGAGCAAAATAATTTGAAATATAATAATTAAAATTTTGTGTCATTATTATTTCTCACATGCTAGAAAAGTCATTGGAAGTTATACATGTATGTTATAGATGTATATACGAATGATCGCCTATTGGTCGAAATTTGACTATGCTTCACAAATTTTTCAAGTTTCGATATTAAAGAAAAAACTAATATCTATTCCAAAACAAAAAATTAATAACACTGAAGCTCGTCAATATCTACTAAACAAAAAAATACAAAAAATGGTGTGGTTTTATGAGACTACAATGCAAATGAAATTTTTCTTCGGATCGTATGCATTTAATTGAAATTTATTCATTTGGGTATTAAAATTCCGTTTTTCATCTTACTAAATGGAAAGTCAATAGTAGACAAGATATCCAACTATAAATTTAACTTTTCATCTGCGTATTAGAGCATGCAATACATCTATATACACTAGCCTCTGCCCGCGACTTCGTTCGCGTGAACATAGTTAATTTGGGCTAACTAATATGCAGCGAAAGCTCAAGAGGAAAAACACCTCGATTTTTAAACATTCGTCATTGTTGCTCCACTTCTAATGGTCTTAGCGTGATAATATATAGCCTATAACCATCCTCGTTAAATGAGCTATATAACAATGAAAGAATTTTTCTAATCGGACCAGTAGTTCCTGAGATTACCGCCTACAACATCACAATCCACAACGTCACAAACTCACAAACTTTACCTCCTTATAATATAGATAATATATATTCGTAATAAGAACGTAAATATGACGTGTGTGTATTTTTTCCATTTTGATGAAAAAAAAAAAAATGTTGCAGGTGTCTAAAAATAGGTAATAGAATACATTTCAATCATTATTAAAAATATCTGTCTGTCTGTTCGTCTGTCTGTATGACCACGCATCACTGCTAAAATACTGGGTTCACAACAAAACTTCAAATTAAATGATGACGCAGCGTAAGTACGAGGGAAAAGTAAATAAGTAAATGGTCTTAATACATACAATATTCAAATGACTTTATTAATCATTGTTTTTACAATAGTTTCCACGTGAACGGAGTCGCGGGCACAGCTAGTAATCAAGCAAATAGTTTTGTAGGTGCATATGTATAGAGGTCAAATATATACACAAATAAAAAGAAATAAATGTACTCATATACATACATAGAAATATATAACAATAACAAAGATATATATATATACACACAGCAAAAATTGATTATAAATACAAACTGTAAAATCACGAACACTGCCACCTGTTTCTCAACTTAATAGTGGTGTACTTGGATTCTAAAGTTATTGATCCTTTCAAAATCTTGAAGTCGACGCAGTAATGTTATTTAAATGATTAAATCATTTTTAACTGAGTCATGGGCATTGTTAGGCCAAGGCCAATCCTGGCAGCTCTGCCATTTTACCTCTATTTCACAACCGGCTGTAATGCAACATGCGATAAATTCAACATAGCAGAAATAGAAACAACAGTTGATAAATCAAAATTGAAAACAATAGTAGATAAATATATACAAAGCGTAACTGAAGCTTGTAATAAAAGTATTCCACGTAAACAATCAGATAATAGGCAAAATAAGAAAAACTTACCATTGTGGACGGCAGAAATCGGAGAACTAAAAAGAAGTGTAACCACAAAAAAGAGAAGAATATGCGTAGCAGCACCCTGTAGAAAGAAGTATGTCATCGAAGAGTACTTGAAAGAAAAAGAAAAATACGAACAGTTATTTAGTAAAACGAAAACCGACAGTTGGAAGGGATATTGTGCTAGACAGGAAAAGTAGACGTTCTGGGAAAATATATACAGAGTAATAAAACAAACATCTCCAAAGTAAGTGGATATATTACTAAGAAAAGACAGCAAAACTCTGACCCCTAAAGAATCAGTTGAACTACTGGCCGAAACATTTTTTCAACAGGACAACACAGATAACAACACAAAGCAACAAAAAGAAATTAGAAATAAGGCCAAAGAAACAATGATTGAGAAAACAGAAGACATCATAGACCCACCTTTCACAGAAACAGAGTTAAACTTCTCCATCAGTACATTTAAACTCAAAAAAGCGCCCGGCCCAGACGGATTCACAATTGATATGTGTAAAGAAGCTATTAATACTGATAAAAAATTATTCCTGGGACTGATAAATAAATGCCTAGAACTAGCATATTATCCAGAACAGTGGAAACAGGCAGCAATCATTACTCTAAGAAAACCCGGAAAAACAGACTACGCCAACCCTAGATCCTACAGACCTATCGGACTCCTGTCAGTGATGGGTAAAATAATAGAAAAGATGTTAATAAGAAGAATCAAATGGCACGTAGCACCAAAACTAAGCCCAAAGCAATATGTCTTCACCCCACAGCGCAGTACAGAGGACGCACTCTACGACCTAATGGCACACATAAAAGGGAACATGAGAGAAAAGAAGATAAACCTCATTCATGGTGTCATTGGAGATAGAGGGAGCATTCGACTGCGCGTGGTGGCCTGCATTAGAATGCCAGCTGACGGAATATAAATGCCCAATAAACCTAAGGAGATTAGTACGAAATTACCTGGAGGATAGAGAAGTGACAGTTCGATACGCAGGGGAAATATGTACTAGAAAAACAAGTAAGGGCTGTGTACAAGGCTCCATAAGCGGCCCACTATTCTGGAACATACTACTTAATCCACTTCTTATAGAATTAACAGAACAAGGAATTTATAATCAAGCCTTTGCGGATGACACAGTGTTATTGTTTTCTGGAACAGAAATGTCTTCTATACAAATAGAAGCAGATAAAATTTTAAAATATGTAAACAACTGGGGAAAAACAAACAAACTGAAATTCGCCGCAAATAAAACCTACGCACAGATCATAACAAACAAGCTTAAATGGGAACCACCAAAATTAGAAATGGGAGGCACTGAAATTAAAATACTCGACGAAATTAAAATATTAGGCGTTACTATAGACAACAAAATTAACTTCAATAAACACATCTCTAATACTTGCAGAAAATCAATCAATATCTATAAACAGGTCGCGAAAACGACAAAAATTTCATGGGGTCTAAATGCAGAAATAATAAAGACTATATACATCTCAGTCATAGAACCTATAATTCTATACGCAGCAGGAGTATGGTACAATGAAGCGGAGAAAATTAAAACAAGAAAACAACTGTACTCAGTACAATGAGGCTTTGGACAAAAAATGGCAAAAACGTATCGAACAGTGTCAGTAAATGCAGCATTGCTCCTAGCGGGAATATTACCTTTAGACTTAAGAATCAAAGAGGCGGCCAAGATATACGAGATCAAAAGAGGGAAATCATTGGGCGGCATCTTCACTGACAGAGAGGCAGAACTTAGAATAAGTTACTTGGAAGCACCACACCCAGCATAAATAAAAGATATAAAGTACAATATAATAGATAACCCAACGGACATAACACAAGGAAAAGAAGAGAACCAAATACACATATTTACAGACGGTAGTAAAATTCAAAATAAAGTGGGAGCTGCCTATACAATATGGAAAGGAAACATAGAGATAGCTAACAAAAAATTCAGAGTGGAGCAATTCTGTTCAGTTTTCCAAGCTGAATTATATGCGATTAACCAAGCACTACTAACCACACAGAAATACAAGAATATAAAAATCTACAGTGACTTGAAATCTGCACTAGAAGCAATAAAAGATCAGCAAAACTACCATCCAATAGTATTTCAAACCCGGCAAAATATTATCCTACAGAGACAAGAAGGCAAAAAAGTGGAATTAAACTGGATTAAAGCTCACACAGGAACTGCAGGAAATGAAAGAGCAGACGAGCTAGCTAAATACGCAGCTCTGAAACTCAAAACAAAAGCCAGTTACGACCGGTGCCCAATATCAGCAATTAAATATAAAATAAGGCAAAATTCAAAATTAAAATGGAACGAAAGATACACAAATGAAATGCAAGCAGAAACTACACAAATCTTTTTCCCTAAAATAGAATCTGCCTACAAAATTATAAAAGAATATTGATTAGACCAAAACTTTATCCAGATCATAACTGGTCACGGAGCATTTGGAGAATACTTACATCGCTTCAAATGTAAAGATGACCCATGATGTGTATGCGATAACGAGACAAACCAAACAGCAATCCATCTGCTATTCGACTGGCCAATGTTCGGAAAATACAGATACGAACTGGAACAAAAAATAGAAACCAAAATTAACAAGACAACAATACATGAAATAATGGAAAATGAAGAATATAGAAAAGAACTTGGGAATTTATGCAACATGATAGTAAAACGATGCAAGAAACTTAATAACTCAAAATAACTACAAAACAGGAAAATTATAAAAAAATTTAAAAAGGAATGACAATATAAGAATATAAAAAAGATCTCTGACAATCATATCAGAGGAGAATAGGAAGTACGAAGCTAAAGAATTCGCACAAAAAAAAAAACATGCGATAAATAGACGAAAAAATTTAAGGCGATTGAAAGAAGTTTGTAGACAAGTAAAGAAAATCTTTTGAGAAACAGCCCGTCTGAGATATTACTATTTTAATATATCTATCTATCTATCTTATACCTTTAAATGAGCAATTCTTGTATATTTTTCTATTTGTATATATTCAGGATTTCGGAAACGGCCTCATCTATTTTCGTGAAACTTAGTATGCAGGTAATTTCGAGGACGATAAATCGATCTAGCTAGATGTTATTCATAGAAAACTTTTTTTAACTGAGTTTTCAGGCAATGAAAAATATACCTACAATATAAAGGTAAATTTCGCTGCCGCTGTCAAAACAAAAATAAGCTCAGATTGAATTCGGTTGTTTCGAAAATCCGTATAACCCCAGTTCGAATCCGTGTGACAGCAGAAGATATATATGTTTTTTATTTAATTTTTTAAACCTAACAGTTTATTTTAATTTAAAAATATTTTTTAAAGAACCGAGCTAGGCTCGCTCGCCCAGGTAATGTATAATTAAGCGAACATCATTAAAAAAAGGTATAATTTCCGTGAGTAATTTGTATTGTGAATAATGATCCTTGTAATCGACAAGTTTTACGAATAGCTTCATCTAATTTTATATTTGTTATTTGTCTTTTTGTCGAAATTTAATATTCAAATTGCTTATCTGTTTTCATCATGCTCTCGTTTTACGGCTTTCTACAAAAGTTCGGAGGAGATTACGAAGTTTCCCTTTGTACATGTTTCACTTGTTTTTTTATTTATTTATGTATTATTTTTTTCATACATTTGACTGTTTGTATAGAATATATAAATAGGGATATGAACAAAGAACTTGGCAGTTTCATTAACCCAGGCGAGAGCCACGTAGAATTTACTCAGCAAAAAGCAAATGATACTAAGGTGCATGTTACCAATATGCCGTATCTGCAAATTAACCTTTGAAGATCAATTTTTTTATTTTTGACTGAACTGAAATTGAAATTTCATCCACAACACCTCGATGGGTGGAGGTCTTCTACGGTGAGGTTCTTAAGGTCATTTCTGCCTCGTACTTCGACCCTGTGGAGTCGACCCCCAGCGGCGGTGTTATCAAACCATTACGAGTTACAAACCTTTAAGGCGCTATAAAAACAATAACGTCATTGAACCAAAAATAGTTAATAATAATTAAACAGTTAATATTTAATAAATTATTAGTGATAAAAAAATGCTCCTAGATACGATTTTTACGTATAAAAAAATACTATATATAAGCAAAAAAAAAAAAAGGTGCGGACCAAGAGTTTGCAGAATAGAATAAACTAAAAAAAAACCTTTAAGGAACGAGCGTACACTTATTTAAAAAGGCGGTAATACACTTCCGACTCCCGTGGTGACTCGCCCGTTCGTTCGTAATTAAAAAAAAACTGTAGTAACTTTAGCTTTCTCTGAAATATTTTAATTAAAATATTTTTGTTCAAGGAACCAATTTGTTAAAACTAAGCTCTTATCTTGAGTATCTTAGCTAAACGCTCAAGATTCTAGGGAAAACTATATAAAATGTTGTCCAATAGTTTTGTGAATCAGAGTTTTACGTAAAACACTATCAATATTACATAATATAGAGCCAAATAACACAAGAATATGAATAAAATGTAAGAAGTTCACTACTTGACATTTCAAGATCCCACCAAAAACTCAAGCGCCTACATTATTAGTTTTTTTTCTTAACTTTATTTTTGGTAATCAATTTTTCAGATTATTACTGCCATCGTCGCGTAGTCAATAGTATTACAAGCGTCGTGCAATCACTTCAATATTGCCTCGTGTGAGTCAATATTCTAACAAGATAGTGAATCCCTTGTTAGAACCTTCCAGGGAGATTTTGTGTGGCATCTCAGAATTTCATGCTCCGTGGTATTATTTTCCATTCACTTCACTTATACACAATAAACTAACTATATTACGTAAAACGCCACTAAATTTACAAAATATAGAGAGTTAAATAACACATTATTATAAATAAAATATAAAATCCACTAGATTACAGACTAAAATCCCGCCAAAAACTCAAGCGCCTTCCTTATTTGTTGTAAATAATATGTGGAACTATTAATATGTCCAGCAATTATGTGGTTATCAAAAA
Organism: Antheraea mylitta; assembly: GCA_014332785.1. Taxonomy (NCBI): domain Eukaryota; kingdom Metazoa; phylum Arthropoda; class Insecta; order Lepidoptera; family Saturniidae; genus Antheraea; species Antheraea mylitta. Next base: position 3,349,767 of record JACEII010000015.1, read on the forward strand.
GTTTCTTTAAACCTCTTTAGTTTCGTTATAAAAAGTTTAAACTTTATTATAAAAAGGCCTCGATGCATTAACTCACCTTGGCGACGCGACATGTAACCTGAGATATCGTTGCGCTCTATTAAAAACCCTTAGACTCCGACCGGTTTTCAATGCGCAGTAATGCAAGCTCTAACGCATAGAGCTCTTCGTAATTCTTTGAGCAATGCATAATCGTTTTTACTAACTGTAAATATTGTACAAAACTAACTACCTAAATAAATAAATAATATTAGATGTAAGAACAGCTTATTGTATAAAGTAAACTTGAAAAACTAAAAAAAAACACAATGTGTATTGAATATTGAATAATTGTTGATGTTTACGTTTTTAGACTACAATACATTGATATAAACATATGCATGATAATAAGATTAAATAGATTAAGTTTCTTGCCGATTATTCTCGATAATTGGCTTGTTTTCGGAGCCAGTGGTTAATTTTGATGTTCATAGGCGCCTTGACCTGGCGTGTATTGAATAAAGTATTCCGATTTGATCTCATTTGATTTGATTGCTATCCAGTCATAGACGGTGTAGCATTGGTTAACGGAACATAGTTATAAAGAAAAAACTTAATCGAGGCAGTCATAAGGACTGCCGACAGAAGTGAAATCTCGATGGAACAACTGTGTTCTTTTTTTGAATACTTAAATTAAAAATAGTCTGAATAATTTAAATTTCATAATTTGTAAATTGACATTTTTAACTTTTCATGAGTTTTCACATATAATGGTACTCCGAGATATAATTATATACATTTATTGCATAATTAAGATGATGGGCTAAACAAGCTCAATACAAAATATTAATATTACATGTACACAGTCCGCTTTGCTACGGATCGCTACTCTAAGACAAGCGCAATACGTCACGAGCATGTCGAAGTTATCGGTGTTACGAACCCATAAGTTTTTCTCCTACCAAAAATCACTCAACGCAGCTAAAGAAGTATTCACTTTAAAAAACAGACAGACTTCGATAAAGGTCAACAATAAACATAATTACTGTAACCTGTTACATAAGAATTGCACTTAAATATTAAAGCCCTATAAGTAAAAGTAATCCCGTAGGTAAACCTCAGCAAAGTATCGTAAAAAACGGCCGTGTAGTTTCAGAGAAAATCACGCTTGTACAAACACACTTGGTAAAACAAATAACCCTTTTTGAAGTTGTTGAACAAGTTTAACACCCAGTAAACGACGGACCAAGCGAACAGCGTACGTAAATAGATACGCGGCTGCATTCTTAGGTAATATTATTACGTACATTCTTTATCATACGTAGCCTTTATAGGTTATGAATTTTGCAGGCTATCAGGGACCGTTCCCTTCTTTAACGCCGAATGGATGTATCGTTGAATGAATAGCGTGTGCAGAATATTTACGATATCGAGCGTACTAACACTGCTTTATGGCCAATTCTGTGAACGTGTATGAAATTTTGATGTTACCAGGGTCGTATTTATACACTGTATTAGATTATATGTAATTATAAAGATCTGTATTACTTAACAGATAAATAATAAATCTATTTCAATAGACGTCAAAATATAAACGTAAAAAAAATTTTTTGTAAAATTGGTGGTATTTTATGTAATAAAGTTCGGTTATTGTGCGGTTATAGTGTGTGAAGTGTATGGTAAATAATACCACGGACCATGAATTCTGAGATGCCACAAAAACTCTCTGGAAAGTTTCTAGCAAGGGAGCCATCATCTTGTTGGAACATTGAATTAACTACTCGATAATATAAATTAACAAACATTTTGGGTAGAGAAATGAAATAATTTTGACAAAAATACGCTGGTGCGCTACTATTAACAAGGAGATTAAGAAGATAAAAAGATGGATAATAGGATATGTACGAAAGAAGATTTATCGCTTGTGCCTTGGAAATTCTGAACATATTAACTTGGACACGGAAGAAAATTGTTTAAAGAATACATAAGAACCTATATTGACAACCTTGGAATTGGCAGTATGGATTGATTCCTACGCCTGTCCTAATGGACGAATATTATTGTTACTACAATAAATGTCAATCTGACATTAGAAGTAATGTTTACAAAGTAATTGTGTGGCGGAAAGTTTTTGGCGGGATTTTAATATATGATGTAGTGTTTTATTCATATTCTTATATTATTTGACTGTATAATTTGTATTATTGGTGGTGTTTTACGTAATATAAAATTACAGAGAACCGCTGCAGATGATATGGGCATGTGAAAAAATGTAAGGAGGATCCTGTGGCCCGACTAACCGTGTACCTGCTCGAACGGAAACGAGGTAGAGACGTTTCACCTTCGACTTGGTGGTCAAATATGTATTACAAAAAACCTTAAGAAAGCCAAGATATAAGAATCGATAACCCAAGACAGATTGGTTTGACGCAAAAATGTATGGAGACACGACCTCAATTAACGGACAAAGAGATGAATAAAGAAGAGGAGAAGAGTACAAAATAAAGTTAGTTAACTGTCATGAGATTTAGAAAAAAAAATTGTTTATAAATGTAGATAAATAAATGGACTTCATATATTCAGGTGATTTTATTGTAGTTTTAATTAGATTATTACATTCACTGTTTTCTACATTAGGTTCAACGCATACGGAGTCGCGCGCACAGCTTCTAAAGTAATAAATATAAAAAAACTTATGTGAGTTTTTTTTTATTAAATCTTCTGAGGCCAACGGACAGGTGGGTCATCAGCTGTTAAGTGATCATCACCATCCATAGATATTTGCAACACCATGGGAGTCACGAATGCGTTGCCAGCAATTGTTGGGGGAGGGGGGAAGGAAGGAAAGGGGAGAGGAGGAAGGGAAGAGGAGAGGGGGAAGGCGATGAGAAGTAGACCTACGGCGCTCTCACTGACCAAACGAAACGCAACAATGCAAGCACTGTTACTTCACGTCGGTTTTCTGTGAGAGGGTGGTATTACCCCGGTCGAGTCGAACCATTCATGCTGAAACCAGTAATAGCTTCAGCGTGGCTCTACCACCTACAGGAGTAACAGCAATCTCCCAAAAATTATTATTATGGAAACGATGACTTTGGGTGTAGCGAGATTAACGAATGATTTTTGTTAAATACATGATTAAAGTTAAGTATTCAGTCCATTAAATTGAAACATGTTATTTCAATTAAAGGTCTTATTGACTCGTCGCGGGACAAATTTAAATCCCACCCTGTTTATTTAAGGTCCGATGCTGGATGATTATGTTTACACGAATTTCGCATTAATACAACATTTTGTGTGTATTTTTGGCTATAACCCAACGAATGGAGGTAGAAACACAATGCAATGAGATTTATTCATACGGCAATAATACTCTTATTGGTCTACATTTGAATTTTGGACAGAGAAATTATTTTCGTAGGTTAGCGTTTTATTTAAAAACGTGTAATTTTATATTACAGATATAAGTTCTTCGGTGAATTGTAATGGTTATTTATAAGTTGTGGTGGCCTAGTGGTTTGACCGGTGGAATATTATTTCAATGTCCGCTGGTTCGAACCCCGGCATGCAACCACCGAACCAAGCAACCAACAAATTTTTCGGAATTCGCGTACATTCACTAATTTAAATGGGTAACACTATCGGCTGAACGTGAAAGAAAACATCGTGAGGAAACCTGAACCCTGAGAAATATTCTTGTAATACTAATGTATGTGGGAAAAATTTAGAACTGTGGATTTCTCAGAGTTTGAAATCGCCAATAACGTCAAGGGCTGGGGTGGTGATTACACCCATTCCTTCCTTCGGGAAGAGGCCTATGGTCCTGCAGTGGGTCTCTTATAGGCTGATGATGATGATTTATAGTAAAGTTTATGCATATTTTGAGTACAATATTAACTACGATGATGATTTATAGTAAAGTTTATGCATATTTTGAGTACAATATTAACTACTCAAAAAACAAAACTTCCAATTCATGTCTTAAGTAAGGTAACTCTTATATGATTTGATTGTGGTAAGGGAAAAGTTCAATAATGTCAATTATTTTTGGATTGAAAACTTCTTTAGGCGCGTTGAGCAGTATTTTTTTAGCAGGACATATACTTATGATTTCGCGTCATGACATGCTAGTAAGCGTGACCGAGCGTATTGCGCTTGCGCGGCTTGCGTCAGACTAACGACGTATGGTATAACGGCCTGTGTACAAGTAATATTGATATTATTTGATTTTGAAAATGTGCAACCCATCATATGTGGTATGTGGTAGTATGTGGTAGAGCCACGCTGAAGCTATTATTGCTTTCAGCATGAATGGGTCGGCTCGTCCGGGGTAGCACCACCCTCTCACAGAAAACCGACGTGAAGCAACAGTCCTTGCATTGTTGCGTTTCTTTCGGTCAGTGAGAGCGCCGGAGACCCATCTTCCCTTCGCTGCCCTCTCTTCAGCCCTTTCTCTTTCTATTACTCCAGACAGGCTGGCAATGCACTTGCGACTCCTCTGGGGTTGCTAGTATCTGTGGACGGTGGTGATCGCTTAACAACAGGTGACCCGCATGTCCGTTTGCCTCCTATACGATATTAAAAAAAATGTTTGATTCATCCATAAAATGTATAACAATATTTATATTTATTGTTTTGAGTGCTAATAGATGTGAAAACCAGACTAATGATTATAAATTCAACTTAAAAATTAGGACATTATTCTTACTATAATTGATTTAGAAATTTAAAAAAGAATACTGTTGTTCCTTTGATTTGATTTTTCACTTCTTTCGGCAATCCTTATGACGGCTTCGACTTTCTTTAATTAATAACTAGCTCTTGAATGCGTTCATATAAAACTGATTTATCGCTTGAAACCAGTCCTTATTTCTACATGAAAAGTACCCTATATCCTTCTTTATACTTCTGATAAAATGTATGCAAAATTTGATTACGATCGGTTTAGTATATAAGACTTGAAAACGTAACAAACAAACTCACATGCGTATTTATAATATTAGTATAAACTCTTTGATGCTATACAAATTGATTACATATTTCCAATAAAAGTATAATACGAGTAGTAATATATTAGGGAACGTTTCAACAACGTATTGTCTAGACCGCTGGCTGAAAACTTTATTAAATTTACCTCTAGCTATATTACACTGATTAGAACTTCAATGTGAATAGTTTGAAAATGAGGATTTTCATTAGAAATTCCACGTTGGTAAATGAGAAGCTACAGGAGGGTGCTTGATCGTAACTGATTGCTTCAAAATGAAATTCTCATAAGGTGTTATGAAGTGTAATGTTATAAAACATTATCTATACATATAATAAGAATGTAAAGCTATTGTGTCTGTACTTTTTCGATTTTTATGAAAAATATTGTCACAGGTGTTTAGGAATATATTACACTAGCCTTAGCCCGTGACTTCGTTCGCGTGGAATAGTTACTTAAGGCTAACGCTAACACACAGCAGAAACTCTCAAAAGGAAAAAAGAACCTGATTTTAAAACATTCTTCATTGGTGTTCCGCTCCTATTAGCGTAATGATATATAGCCTATAGCCTTCCTCGATAACAATGCTATAAAGCACTGAAAGAGTTCTTCAAGTCGGACCAGTAATTCCTGAGATTACCCCCTACAACGTTACAAACTCACAAACTTTACTTTTATGTAATATTAGTATAGACTAATATAGATTTTGGCTTAACTGTGTCTCAAATAAATAATGAATAATTATTTTAACCTTCATTTCTAAATATATATCATCTGGAGCTTTAATTAAAAATTGCTATATGTTTTTAATAGTTAAAAATTTCGATTTTTTGCTTTTGAATCCGGTTTATTGTCGTTTAAGAAAAGTAGTTAAATTTCCATTATTTTTCAACTTAATACTGTTTATAACATATACTGTATATTTCAGTAGGTAATAAATTGACGTTTTAGTTTTAGCAATCTCATTAAAATACGCCAAAAATATTGTTTCGGAGAAAATGTTCATTTTTTTCCAACTCTCAACTCAAGACTTTCATGTATTTTTATTCTGACTTTGCTGGAAGCAGGTTTTTCATTGCCAATTTGGTTTCTGATCTTAAATGTGATGGAGTACAATCATTCTCCATTTCACTCTCTGAACCGTTGAAAATCATTTCAAATAATAAAAAAATATATTTATTAAGTACGAAAAGAACAAATCAATACGAATTTTCAGCATTGCCGCCAATTTTCTATATATACATCTGTGCCGAAATGTAAGTGCATTTATGGCTATACAGCCACGTGAACGCAGTTTGTACTAAGCAAAGAGACTTCTTACCTTGGTATGCCAAGAATGATAAAAGAGATCCAATCAAAGAGTATTTAATAACACCAGCAGGCCATTTATAAAACATTACTGGGGCGTTGTATTGTTCCAAATTCAGAAAACATCCCTGCAATCAATGATATTACAATATATTTGTTTTTTTATTGTATATATCATTTTATTTATATCTCATTATCTGTGCTGTACTGTTAAAGTTTTCCTAACTATTGTTTTTTTTTTTAATAAATGGTTTTTACTACAAGCATATACTGTAAGATCTTTTTATGCATAACTACATAAATAATGGGACTAAACTGAATGCCCTAAATAATTAATTTATATATCAATTTATCATTAAAAAAAATGATTTCGTTGTATTTATTTAATTTATATATGTTGCATTTAATGAACTAGGTATTTGTGGATTCTCATTATTCTATGTTAGTAAGTTATCATTCAGTAATTCATTGTTACATATAGTAAAAACATTTTATTATGGACTAGCTTCTGCCCGAGACTACGTCCACGTGGAATAGTTACATTGGGCTAATCCTAATACGCATCGTAACCAAAAGGAAAAAAATCCCCGATTTCTTTCATTCGAAATCTTCATTGGTGCTCCGCTCGTAATGTTTTTAGCGTGATGATATGTAGATAGCCTTTCTGGATGATGAGCTAGCTATCACTGAAAAAAATTTTGAAATCGAAGCAGTAGTTGCTGAGATCAACGTCTTCAACAAAACCAACCCTCTGGCTTTATAATACTAGTATACATTACTATTCTTCTCTCGTACTTAACGCGAGTCGTCATTCAAATTACAATAACTTTCGATAGAATGAACCAATTTCAATGTAACAAAGATGAAGTTACTCTCGAAGATGTACTTTATGATTTTCTTTGTGAAATTTTATTGTGAACTCATTAGTTTAGCAGTGATGGATGTTCATAAAAACAGACAGACACACAGACATTTCTAAAAATGATTGAAATGTATTGTATTACTTATTCCTACACACCTGCATTTTTTTTCATAAAAATTGAAAAGTACACACACGTTATAGGTATAGAATATAGTTTAGAATATTATAAAGTGGAAAAGTTCTACGTTGTGTCATGATTTTTTAACCGACTTCGAAAAAGGAGGAGATTCTATGTTCGGTTGTATGTATTTTTTTTTGTGTATGTTAATCGATATCTCCGTCAATTGCAAACCGATTTTAATATATATTTTTTTGTATTTTTAAGTTTACTAGTGGACCATCGACCATAGTTCATTTATCTCTTAGAGTTTGAACTTTATTAGGGTTCTTTTGTCAAAGGGTATACTTCTATAATCAAAGGTTTTCATCATGGCTACTCAGTTGTTTACCTTTTTTTTTAATTATATGAACAACAAAAATCATGTCTAAATAACAATTGAAACTAATTTTAAATTTGAAACAAAAAAACAGGCGATCATGTAAGGTGGTAAGGCTCTGAAATTCGAAGTAAACATAACTATACGAAAATAAAGAAATACATATATCGCAACTCATGACACAATTTTCAAATAATTTTACACAACACCATGAGTCTTTCTGGGTAATATTTATTTATATGTAGTCTGTACATTGTTAGGAATAGTGATATGGCCAGTATCATCATTTCGAAAAGTAATGGATACACAATAGATTCATATGATTAATCCGAAACAAAGATGTTTTTAATACATTTTTTATATCAAAGGAGGCAAACGAACTGGTGGGTCACGTGATATTAAGTGATCACCACCGTCCATAGACACTAGCGTCATCAGGGACGTCGCAAGTGCGTTGCCAGCCTGTATATGGGAGAAGGGGGAGAGGAAGGAAAGGGAAAGAAGGAAAGTGGAAGGGACGTGGGCCTCCGGCTCTCTCACAACTTGAACTTTTGAAAATGAATTCATTCTTGTTCAAAATTCATCATCAACTGTACTAAATATGATTGCTACATCAGGTTGAACTGAATCATTGTAATGGCGGAGATCTAAGTCATAGATTACTTTCATTAGCAAACACATTTTCTAATTTTGATTTTACAAAATATGTTTTGGCTCGTTTTTTCATCAAACCATCATTTGAAGTGAGTTCACTATGTAAAAATACTGAACACTAAAATATTGACATTGACTTTGTTATATTGCTTTACTTTTATGACAACATCAAGCTATGTCACTAAGTATATAAAGAGAAAACAGTTCAATCACCTAAAAGATGTGATATTAAATAAGACGAAACAGAATAATTATTATTTCAGTGTTTCTATAAATTTTATAAAGATACATTATTTACCAATTATTTATTAATGAATATTATAAATTTACACAATATGTTATAATAAAATTAACCTACAATTTGACCACATCATTTAAAAGGCATGTAAGGGACGCAACATCAGTTAAGTTAAAAATATTGAAAAGGTAGGTAATTGGAACGTAAGAGTAAAGTGAAGGATCTGTCAAACTGTCTTTTTCATTTACATGTGTGTATATGTCGTGTAAAATTCAAGCATTAGTGTGAGTAATGCTTATTTTAATTAATTTAATGTACTTCTAATGCATTTTATATAAAATAAATAGCTTTCTGTACTTCTCCGCAATATAAACTTTAACTATGCCAAATTTCAAATTCACCCGTTAACGGGAAATCGGTTAACAAGGGGTACAATTTTTTTGCTTCACGTATTAATATATAGATCCCGTACCATTTTTGAAGTCCTTCACACTCAAAGGATTATACGGTAAATGTTGAGACATTCTACTATAATTCTCCGTGTTATTCGAATTCAGCAAACACAAACATTTATTTAAGATCTATCTCAAACTTGTTTGTCTAATTTAGATTCGCTACGTCCGAGTTATGTGTTCGCTCGGAGGAACTTCTCTTGTGGTTTACTGCCACACTTGTTTGATAAGTACTGCTGATTATTCCTAGGTTACGGTCGTACTACTAGCTAACAGCAACGTCTAATACCTCTGCAATAATATTGTGTTACTAAATAAAACTAACAATTCAAAATTTATGTAATTTATACCTATGACACACTTAAATACGTCACAGGAAGAGATTAGCGTTTGAGATACAGGCTCGGCCTAGTTCAGGCGCTAAGATGCATAGATATGTAACAATACTGTATATAGTAATATAAGCCTTCTGTATTATAGTTTTTTTTTTCATATCATAGGAGGCAAATGAACAGGCGGGTCATCTGATATATTTTACCACATAGATTTTTTTAAATGTTTATATAATTAAAGATCATAGCAAATAACTGAGTAGCCATGATGATAGCCTTTGATTACAGAAGTATATATACCCTTTGACAAAATAATTCTAATAAAGTTCAAACTTAAAAAAATCAAATAACTATGGTCGAATGTCGACCACTGGGCGCCCACTAGTTTGTAATTATCAGGACAAGGTTTCCGTGAAAGAGAATGTTTTAAATATCGGCAAGAAAAACGTAGATTAATAAATTTCCATTTAAAAAGTTCAGTAAGTTAAGGAGACATATGACGATGCCATTTTATTCGTTAGTATACTGGAGCGGCAGTTAGTTAAATATATTTTTAAAATCGCTTGTCGTGAAAAGTGTGACATGATTATTCCTTAGTTGGCGACATAATCCCAGACAAAGTTACGAACAACTTTGCCTTTAATATGAAACCTCGAAAAGTTCTGTTCATTCACCAGAAATTATCTCTAACTTTCATCTAAAAATAACATTCAAAATCCTCGCAAGCTTTTTTCACTGCGAAATAGGAGCTTTTGATGTTCACTTTGATTAGAAAATTTGTATTTTTTATTTTTACTTTATCTCTGCTTATTTTCTTCTATATCTAAATTAGATCTGTCATGGAACGTAACGTGACTATCTTTAATAATTGACGGAAACGAGATGTGGATACGTTTAAAACAGTGGTGCTCAACCTTTTTTTAAACAGGCCACAAACTCATTTCACTTTTGGGTGCCACTGGCCGCAAACTACAAATATTTAGGTATTAAATAAAAAAACCTAGTTTCAAATTAACAATGTATTAATGTAGTGAAAAAATGATTGTCCAATTAAACATTTTTTTTCTCGAACTGACTACGCTATTGTCCTAGCAAGGTCTTAACAGCTTCACCGGACTACAAACCAATAAAACAAGCTTGGTGTAACCCTTATGTCATGACGCTCCGGAACGGGATATTGTGGATTACAACCTAAAAATGGCCATAAAGAATGGAAATGCAAGCGCTATAAAAACAATAACGTCATTAAAACAAAAAAAAAGTTATTAATAATTAAACAGTGAATATTTAATAAACTACTAATAATAATACTGTATATATATGCTCACGGATACGATTTTTACGTAAAAAAAAAACTACATATAAGCAAGAAAAGGTGCGGACCAAGAGTCTGCAGACTAAAACAAAAAAAAAAAAAAAAAACCCTTATGTCATAAGGAATGCATTCCGGCCGCGTTATCTGGGATCTATTTCATTTACTCAACGCGCTCATAGTTTTTCTGTTGGGTAGGAATTTAAAATAACTGATATTAAATAATTTAAAGTATAATCGGGTGGACCAATTACAAAGACCCGGCGTGCCGTTGGTTGAGTATAGCTTATCTAGAACGTCATTAAAATTTAATATATAATTATAATATCATTGCGTTTAAAGCTAGGGAAACTTTGAAGACGTGTTATTTTTAAAATTTATTTATTTTCAATTCTCGCAGTCATAGGCTTTCAATGTGTGCATGTTCTGCGCGTTGAAGCATCACCGCGCTGCTTTATCCGTTACTATGAGTTTATACGCGATGTTTGTAGAAAGTTCTATATTTTAGATATCTCTTTAGTGTTCGGATACAATGTTTTTTAATTCTAGATAAAATTAGAACTACTAGGTTCAGTTTAGGTTTTGACAAAGCGCTTGTTAAAATCAAAACTGCTACTGATTCGGAAAACAACCTACTCCTTGAGATGACCCGACAAGAAAATGGATCTGAGTTATTTCTTACATTAAAATACATGGCAATTACATTCATTTGCACCCGTACAGAGATAATGTTATCTCCATACATCACCATCGTTCACATATTGATCCACTCTCTAATAGTCTCTAGATATCAAAACCCGCCTAACATGGTGCTAAAAATTAATTACTATCCGGCAAATCGATAATTTGCTTTGGGACTTTGTTGTTAAACCTAACACTATTCATTAAAAAACTCTTACTGGTCTGTCTTAATCTAAAACATGGAATAATCAATTTGTTACTGTTTCTAGTATATTCAAGACACGAGATACTATCGCCACAATTAGAGATACGCATTGATACTAGCGCCAAGCGCCAACATATAAGAGAGACGCAGTAACACTAGCGCCATTTTATTAAAGATACATAAATGAGAATTATTATAATCATAAAGATTTCAATGAGACATAAATAGGAATTTATATTATTGATTTATTACTTGCATAACATTAGTTTCATAGTTGATCTATAAAGGGTTAGATGTCGTTACTCTACACACATAATTACATAATGAAATAAACATATTTCAGATACTAAACATATTTCAGCTACATAAATAACAATGATTTTATATCGAACTGATGTACGTAAATAATATTAATTTGTTGATTAATTATTATCGTTTTGTTACCTAAAACATGTAGCAGAATTATAAGTAAATGGTAATTGCTTTGATTTATATAGTTCTTCTCATAAATTATATAGTTTGGCCTATAAAAGGCAAGGTGTTATCTACGCATTCCTTTGTGAAAAGTACTGTAAGCCGTAACTCTGGCCAAATAAAGAGTGAAACTACGAAGTATTTATTGGCATTCTGACTGCATCGACTATGTGGTATACACCTCCTAACATATATTAATCATGTCGGTTTTTTATACAAACAAGCTTTTCTAAGCTTTATAATCATGCATTAGATTATCAATAACGCATTGGGAGGGTAGAGTTAAGATGGCGAGAGGATAACAATATTTTTATCTTGTCTAAATTTATTTGCTTTACCAATTCAAGTTTATTGATCAAATTTTTTATTTTCACAAATAATATTCACATGTAGATAACGATAATAAACAAGAGCTATAAAACAACGACGATACTGTAAACTGATTTGTATTTAATAATTACAGTTAAAATATTTTCGAGTTCATGATGTATTTTAACAAAACAATCGACTCTTGGATGCGGTGACCTGTTTTATTCGTTGACTTTGCTCAGTCGTGTGTATCACGTGTGATTTATAATGCACTCGCACACTCAAGGTTTAGCGATGACATGTCTAAAACCGAGTCCATTAGTGCAATGATTAATCACTTGTCGATTAGAGTAATTAAAAGTTGTAGAATCAAAAATATTTTATAGTGGTTTTGATTCTCTTTGGATGATTATAATATAATATATTTTGTAAAATATTAAATACTAGCTGTCTGCCCCGGCTACTGACGGATGAAGAAAATAAAGCCAAAAAAATGGCGATGGAAAAGATCCAAGTCAATATGTTAATTTTGACAATATTTTAGAAGATCTTACTGCCTTCTGGCTCACTTACTCCCCGCTTCTTCTGTATGGGTACTCTTCAATACAATTTTTTTAATTCTTTAGTACTATAGCCCAATATCTGAAGTGTACGCTTACATACATTCGGCTATCGATATTATATATGAATACATAAAATCGGTCGGATAGAAGAAGTAGAGGAAGATCGATGAAGGTAAGGAAGAATTTTCTGAAGAATAAATATATATAAAAGTTGTAAATACTGAGATTAAAATGCATTACTTCAGATGTGTTATTTTATTTTTAGTAATACACGTAGTATTCTCGATAATATTGCGAAATAATTCAGCTTTATGCTTATTATTGCAATTGTTTTATAAAAGAGTGAATTAAATACGAACTTTTTAAATGCTTTATTAAACGTTTTTATCACAAATTGCGGTATTTCCCACTACAACCATATGAAAATATAATTACACGATTTATCCCTATTTTTAGACTTGACCTTTAAGTCTGTTTAGACCTTCATTTATGTTTAAGGTAAATTTAAGTTGTAACGTGTAGACATGGTCAAATTTTAAACATGGTCCCACAAGATAAAATTTTTGATTTACTTTCTTTTATTAAAGCTGACTATGTTATTTTCATTTTAGAAATTAATCTTCTGGATTATTGCTGCCATTTTCGAGGAGGATAATAATATTATAACTGCCAGGGAGTTTTTGTGACACTTCAGAATTCATACTTCATGGTATTATTTCCCATCGATTTCACTTGTGTACATTACCTGACTGTATTTCGTGAAATACCAACAATATTACAATATATAAATTCAAATAACACAAGTTTATAAATATAAAAAATAAATATAAAATCCACTACATGACAGGCCAAAATCTCACCAAAATTGAATTGTTATTTACGAATATATTTAAAAGCTGCGTTTTGTATTAAAGGTTGTTGTAGCTCCCATTTATTTGTATACTATTTTTTAAGATTACTTTGGTGTAATAGTTACACTGTATTTGACAGTAAATGATTTAAGAACTGTAGCGACCACTTAAAGATGAGGATTTCTCAAGAGTTTGCACAATCGTCATTCCGTTGTGCAAATACCATCTCACTTAAAGTATCTCTAACGAATACACAGTGGGATTTTAATCATTCAACTTTTTAAGTATGTTTTATAAGGGTCATTCTAAAATGTCAAGGAATTAATGTATTTCTTTATGTATTTTTTATATCATAGGAGGTAAATGAACAGGTAGGTCACCTGATGTTAAGTGATCACCACCGTCCGTAGACAATTGCAACATCAGGAGAGTCGCAAGTGCGTTGCCAGCCTGTGTTGGGGGGAGGGAAGGGAAGAGGAGGGAAGGTGAGGAGAGGTGGGCTTCCAGCGCTCTCAATGACCGAATGAAATGCAAGCACTGTTACTTCACGTGGATGATTCTGTCGGTCGGGTGGTAGTACCCCGGACGAGGCGATACATTTATGTATGTACCAGTAGTAGCTTCAGCGTGGCTTTACCACCTTTAAAACAGATTTGTGCTCAAACACATCCTATAAAGTATTTAAAAAAGTTGACCAGCAATGGCAACTGCCAGAGCAAACCTATTAATTAGTATCTGGCAATAGATTTTTAAACTGTATTTCTGATTTTCAATACTTGACATCGCTACCGAAATTAATATTTACTATCGTTTTTAGTTTTATATATACAATATGTAGTACTGAAAGTGGAATCGTCGTTCTGTTTACCGAAGAGATGCAATCTGTTCCGAGATAAAACCGGACAGTGACGGAGTTACCCTGAATAGAACCTCCGCAACGCCTACGCTGTGTGGTATTCATTGGGAAATGTGACGTCATTTCGCTATATTCTTAGTATTTTTTGCTCGTTGTGATATGCTAGAGGTTCTATGAAGATATAGTTTGCTTCTCGCTGACTCACTATTATTATGAAACGCTAATCGAGGATGAAATTGAGTTTAATTGTCAATATACTGTTTCTCAAGTAATAGTTGTTGCATAGAATTATTTTTTCATTTTCTGATTTTTTATTGATCTTGGGTATTTATAAGAAAAATATCTTGATTTATAATTTGTTACCCGAGTACGAGAAAGTTTTTTTTTTTTTTTCGAAATGACTACGCTATTGACCCAGCACGGTCTTGACAGCTTCACCGGACTACGAACGAGAAAGTGACTACCCTGTACTTCTTGGTACGCATAATGCTATCCAATAATAATGGTCTTTGCCTATCGTAGTTATTGTGTTAAATAAAGAGGACGCTTTACAAAACTGAAGCAAGACGGCCTCAGCTGGACGTCTCATTCTTTTCGTCGAAGTCCCAAATGAAATATTGGGTATTTATTGTAATATATTTTATAAATCTATGAAATATTTACGAAGGTTGTATTTCATTCAACCGGTACAGTTTGAAGTTCAAATCAGTATAGAACATTTACGTGCAAAGTAAAGCGTCTTAGCAAAGGTTTAAGGGATGATATTTTTATTTCTTTGAAGAAACTGCATGAACTTAGAGGTCATGTTAAGAAATAACAGTTCGCGAGTCTCAAAGTATGTTGCATTCAAAAACTAACAAAAGTGTTCAATGATTAATTATCAATAAAAAGGACTTTTTAAATCCAAACAAGGTGTTTTATAAAAAGTCTTGTATTAGTCTTCAAAGTAATCTCTTTTTTCTTATTGCTTCTTTTCTCTGCTTTCTTCTCGCTTCAATATTTTTCATTTAGCTATGTTTTAAATAAGTCATGTTTTTAACGCATTTTTGTCAAAAATATGTTTTACCAGGTCTTATAGGCGTATCGACCACTTGTACTTTGTTTAATATTTGGCATATTTTCTATAATACAGGACTTGTTTTATTTGTTATTAAATCATGTAATTTTTTAACATTATATTTTAATTCCATCACAAATATTGTACTCAAAGAGATACATTTTTAGAGGTATATCATTCATCATCGTACATTGTGAAATATTGCACTTGTACGTTGTTTATGATTAAAATAACTATAGTTCTATAATTCAACAGAATTATCAATCGATTTCATATAAAACTTTAGCTAATATGATATCTATTTGAATGTATTCTTTATTTTAAGAACTGTACAAACCCACGCTAAATGTCATCGATAGCCACAAAAAGCTCATCCAAGTAATTGACGCAAATAAACATCAGTCCAGTCTCGTATCATTTCCTAAGACTTAGGACATGGTTATATTAGTTTTATAGACAGAAGCGGTAGTTTAATATAAGCCTCGTAATACATTAGCGATGGACGAAAAGTAAAAGCAAAAATATGGACTTAACATAGCAATGTTTCGTTCAAATCGGCTGAAGGAGTTCGTGATAACGTATACGGTTAATACATTTTTTTTTCATAGGTGCAAAACGAACAAGTGTCTCACCTGATGGTAAGTTATTACCACACACAGTAAACACCAGCGACACTAGAGGAGTCGCAAGTGCGTTGCCAGCCTGTGTTGGTGGGGAAGGGGGAGGGGAGAGGTAGGGAGAGAGTGGAGGAGGTGGGCCTCCGGCGTTCTCACGGGCCGAACAAAACGCAACATTGCAAGCATTGTTACTTCACTTCGGTATTTCTGTGAGAGGGTGGTACTACCTCATTCGAGCTGGAACCTTCAGCGTGGCTCTCCCACAGTCAGATTTGTCTCATTTACGTTTGGTTTGGTCGTTCTAACATAGCGCAATAGCTACAGATTCTTTTAAATGTATTCTTTAAATATTTTTAAATGTATTCAATTATTTGGGCGCCCGCATTAAGCAATAAACAAGTGTTAAACCTATATTATAAAAAAATGTATTTGACATACTATGAAAATCGCTTTCCGCTTACACATAATGCGAACCCTTAATATTTAATCTTGTGGTACCTAAACCTAATTTCACACAGTTAGTCGGGTTTCGTTACTAAGTCGTTTATCTTCGTGGTATAGCGAATTATCGTAATTTTGAATGATCTAAGATCTGTATGCCAGTTTGATTAACAAGAAGTTATTTAATTATATACTACGTTTGTTGAGAAAGGAATATAGTCATATATTTGATTATTAAAGCCGTTCGCGATATTACATCTTGTTATATCTTTATAAATGATTAGCAGTCCGTCTTGGCTTCGCACGGGTTTACTAACGTATAAAATAAGACAAAATCTCTTCCGGCTAATCTATGAAAGAGATCTATTAAACGATTATGACGAGACTTTTATAAACAAATAAAGAAATTTCTAGAGTATAGTGTAGGCTATATACACTTATATATTGGGGCTAAGCAGCAATGTCAGAATTCTTAGAGGGCATTTAAAGTCGGTAAAAGGTAAGAAGAAGGCAAGAAACATGCAATTTCTTCATTCACGAGAATGGCAGTGAACACTAATTATTCTAATGTATGTCTTATACATCTCACCTTATAATTCAAGCGTGCTATAATCCCTTCTGTCCTTGGATGCATACATCCAATATGTTTGCAAGCGTTTCACTAATAACGTGGTAATGCATACGGAAGTAATAGCGTGTATAATTATTATTATTCTTATTCTGTATAGATGATCTATTAAAAAGAATTGAGCCGTCACGGGACGCCTGACAGATGTGAAACATCGAAATTGTTCGAATTGACTGATTCTCAAATTACACTATAGGCATGCGAACTCAGTGCCGCAAGTAAAATTGCGCATGGCATCGCGTCGCCACGTCTCACACTCTCGCCACGCCAACAATTAGGCTTACCCGCGCCTATAGATGTTTCACATCAAAGATCCAATATTCATATTATTATAGTGTCAATGATAATATTTATTGAAATTTTAATATGTATTGGCTCTCGGAGAAATATTTATACACATTTTTATAAAGTCTATTAATCAATCAAACGTATGATGAGCTACAAAATATCAATGTTACATGTACACAGGCTCCTATACTATGCGCGTCACTAGTTTGATGCAAGCCGCGCAAGCCCAATACGGCCGATCATGCTTAAGTAGCATGTCATGACGCGAAATTATGAATTTATCTCATGTCAAAAATACAGCTCAACGCACCTATAGGTTTTACTTAAAAAAAATCTAAATTAATCAAGACAGATCAATGTATTAACGAATTTATAACCGATTGGATTTTATCACCGTAGCCAACGCTTTAATAACTCTTTGGTTTTCTTATGTTTGGGAATCAGCCTGTATATATTTACTCACCAATAGATTTGTAAACTAGCTTAACAGCATCAAAAGACAATTTATTACTGTATTTTATAATAAAACTATCACCGAATGCAAGAGGGTTCATTGTACAGTTCTAATTGTGACGTCCTATCTTAACACTGACCTATATATACATGAGGAACGTTAGTGAACAGTGACGTCACACTTCACTGGTTCCCATTTTCTTTTGAAGTGATCCACAAAGCACTGAGTGCAAACAGGTTCGTGTACTATGAACAGTTTTTTTTCTTTTTTAATTTTCTTCTATTCTGCAGACTCTTGGTCCGCACCTTTTTTTTGCTTACATGTAATATTTTGTATACGTAAAATCGTATCCGTGAGCATATTCTTTTTTTTTATTCTTGGTCATTTATGAAATATTAATCGTTCAATTATTATTAACTATTTTTGGTTTAATGACGTTATTGTTTTTATAGCGCTTGCATTTCCATTCTTTATGGCCATTTTTAGGTTGTAATCCACAATATCCCGTGCCGGAGCGTCCACGGCCCGACGAATGAACCTACTTATCGCGTCGTCAGTCACGTCGGTATAGTAGACACACGTGTCGGTGTGCCTAGATATTGCCACTATAGCATGTGAAACGCTATCGTGGATTTGTACCTTTCTGCTCTTTGTTTGCAGGATCACCACCGATTTGAAGGTCAGTCCCTGGGATTCATGGACTGTAAGAACGTGCGATCCTTCCCCTACTCCGTAGCCCTTTTTTATCAGGGCTTTTTTTTCCTCCTGTGTGTGTACCAGGAAGAGAGTATCGGGAGTGTGTAAGGTATTTGTTCGCCCTGATAGCTCCTGATGCTCAGAGATCTTACTATCGATTTCGGTGAATATATACCGTCGTATACTTGACTCAGTGCATAGGCTACATCCATCGGGTTCGAACATCGGGTATGAACAGCTTAGTATGTATAGTAATGAATATATGAATAACAATCAAAAAATTTTTCATGTTATCGTTTTCAACGTATATATTTATGTAGTGACTATCTTTGACCGCGTCTTCGTACACGTTTCTTATTACTATTACTTTTTTTTTTATTGTAGCACGACAAAGTGACTGCACTATACCTGATGGTAAGCATAGTACAATCCAAAAACAGTGGCGACCACCGAGAGACAGATCATCCATCGTCGGTCGCCGCTGTCTTACCGGCCATAATGACGAAAGTCACCTGGTACTGGATATGCACAGGCTCATCCCGAAACGCAACGCGCAAAAGCGAGTCACTATGACGGGCTTTTTCGCCATGTACATGGTGGTTGCGACCCAGTCGGGCTGTAAAACCCTACCACCCCGCGAAATTACTACTTTTATTACTAGTCTAGGTTTATATAGTAACTAGCGGGTCCGGCAAACGTTGTCCCATCCTGATAATGAAAAAAACATAAGTATAAATTATATACCTAAACATTCGTCATGAATCACTTTATCTAGACATGAATTATGATATGTTTAGGTGGTAAAGCCACGTTGAAACTATTATTGGTTTCAGCACGAATGGCTCGGCTCGCTCGGGTTAGTACCGCCCTCTCAAAGAAAACCGACGTGAAGTAACAGTGCTACCATTGTTGCGTTTCATTCGGTCAGTGAATCTTGCCGGAGGCCAATCTCCCTTACTCTCACCTCCCCTCTTCTGTCCCTCTGCCATCTCCTGTCCTCATCCCCTTTCCCCCATTTCCCTCAAAATACAGGCTGGCAACGCACTTGCGACTCCTCTGGTGTTTCTAGTGTCTATGGACGGTGGTGATCGCTTAATATCAGGAGATCCGCCTGTTCGTTTGTCTCCTGACATAAAAAAACGAAAACCGCATGTGAATCCGTTCAGTAGTTTCTGAGTTTATTGTGAACAGACAAATAAAAAGACATGGCAGGGTACTTTGCATTATAATATGCAGACAATCAGTTAGTTTTATGAAATTCGAAACGATTCCGATTGCAAACTTAGTCCAGAAAGTTTCAAAGAACAATGGAGCTATGATCTTCAAAATGAAGTACGTTTTGTGATAACCCTTTCATTGCTATTTAGAAAGAAAAAGAAGAAAGAAATACTTTATTGTTGGAACAACCATACAATTAAATTAACTTACACAAACTGGTTACAGGAAAAAAAAATACATTTGAAAATAAAAAATAAATGTCCAACAATTGGCGAACCCATTCAGCAAATATGTGCAATACAAATAGTACTGCAGCGCTGAGTTTCGATGGGAGATTTACATATTTTTTCGTTATCTCTTTATAATTTTAACCCATTTCAATAAGACTACTGTTAGATAAATGAGATTTTACAGTATTGCTTTGGCTATATGTCTTTACAGTTTCCGTTGTGACTACATACATAATAATGATCAAATTTAACAAAAAAAGTGTATGTGTGTGTACTTATGTACACGCGTTAGATGTTATACTTCATTGGCGTAATAAGATAAAAATCTTATAAAGAATATTATCTTTCGCTTATTCCACGTTTGTAGAAAAAACGACACTAACAATGGAAAACAAAATGTTGACTGTAGCTAACTTCAGGTTGTCAGTTTTACGTGACGACGTGCGCACGCATGATAAAAATTTACTCTCATCATTTTTCCCTAACGCACAAAATGAAGTATAACTTCAAAAATTTGCAAGAATGAAAGGGTTTAAGTGTTAAGTAATAATGACAACATTACAACATTACGGTGGTCGAACGGCTTGATCGGTGAAATGTCAGTTCTGTGTTCGCATTTTCGAACCAACGAATTTTTCGGAATTCTCTAATTACTAACTAAAATAGGTAATTTTATCACCTAAAGGCTAAGGTTAACATCGTCAAGAGACATGAAGTTAAAAAATTCTCTTGTAGTACCATCATATGTAGGAAAACATAGAAAGGTGGATTTGTCGGAGTTTGCCGATCACCAATACGTCAAAAGCTGGTGTGGTGATTATGCCTATACCTTCCTTCAGGAAGAGACATACGTCCCTTTTTTATTGACGAGGAGAAATCCAAAATGGATACTTAGCCACCCGGGGGAGAGAGTGGGTTATGTTCGACTCACACGGACTAAAACCCCCCGATTTACCTCTACTGCCTTGATGGGGCGTCACGGTCTCGAACTAGCTAGCACCATGTCGTTCCGGCAGCCGGCCCAGTCTCATCCTGGGTGTCCCGCGCTACAGAGAAACTGCTCAGTACATCCCGACTGGTCCCAGACGGCCAAACCATTGCAATGGAGAGACGATCCACCCGGCCCATCTCCCCTTGGTCCAGCTTAAAGAGGCCTACGTCACTACTATGAGTCTCTTATAGGCTGAGATCATGATCTAAAAATAACTGCTCAGGCTTAATCTAAATGAAATTGGCAGTTCCTTTGAAATAGTAATATTATTTTATACTATATGACCCGTGCAACTTCGTATGCACCATATGGGTTATTACCTGTTTCAATATTTATTTTTAAATTAATATTTGCCAATTTCAATTACATTCCTTGTGATTGACTACTGAAAAATATATTTTACAAAGTAAACATTGTGTATAACACTGAGGGATAATATAGCTATAGGATAATATATGCTATAGGTGGTAGAGCCCAGCTGAAGGTATTCTTGGTTTCAGCATGAATGGGTCGGCTCCTCCGGGGTAGTACCACCCCTCTCACAGATAACCGACGTGAAATAATAGTGCTTGCATTGTTGTGTTTCGTTCTGTTATGAGGATTTGGATATATAACAGTTCGGTCAGTGAGAGAGCCGGAAGCCCACGTCCATTCCTCTTTCCTTCTTTCCCTTTCCTTTCCCTCCTCCTTCTCCCATATACAGGCTGGCGACGCACTTGCGACGTCCCTGATGACGCTAGTGTCTATGGACGGTGGTGATCACTTGACATCACGTGACTCACCAGTTCGTTTGCCTCCTTTGATATAAAAAAAAAACCTTACTTCCATTGAAAAAAATTTCAAAATCGGTTCGGTGGTTCCAGGGATTCCCTGAATACTAAACGATGAAAATAAGAAATATAGCTTAACGTTTAGCTAATCTGTCTACTATATACAGCACAAAAAAGATTTACCGAAATCCGTCAAGAATTTCATTGAATACAAATTTTTACCTTTCGTCCGTTATCCTAGAGATACCCTTGTGTATTATAGGACAAAAAGTATCTAAAATGTAACCTTGTAATATCAGTTATCACCGTGTCCGTTTCATCAAAAATGAATCAGTACTTTCGAGTGATACGTGTTCACAGGGACAAACAGACAGACAGACAAAAATTGTAAAATGATTATTTTTTACTTCTATATCGATAACATAGTCTAACCCAATTATAATTTCAAGAAATATTAAATGTACAGATTTAGTCCTGTTACAGTTTTATTATAGTATAGGATTACATACTCACACCTTATTTATATAATATGTAATAGATCACAAACCAAAAAAATAACGTAGAATAAACTTTTTGAGGGGTTTTTTTGGCGAGATTTCAGTCTGTCATGTAGTGGATTTTTTATTTTATTCATAATTTTGTGTTACTTGACTCTATATAAAATTGGTGGTGTTTTATGGAATATGGTTCATTTATGAGAATAAGTGAAATGAACGAAAAATAATACCACTGAGCATGAATTCTGGGATCGTGAAAATTAAGAAGATAAAAATTTACGAAATATTATGTTGAAGATTTGGCGCTTATGCCTTTACATTTACTTGGTCATAGAAGATAACTGGCTAAAGAACCTATATTGAAAACTTTAGAATTGGCAGTATGGATTATTTCCTTCGCCTCTGTTATTGAACGAATATTATTATTACTAAACTATTTGAATAGCAACACAAAATAAACTTTGGATATGGTTGCGATAGAAACGTACCACGTATAATCAATAATTGGAAACAAAACTAACGTAGAATAAACTTTTTGAATAGGAACACAAAATAAACCCTGAAAATATTTGCGATAGAATGACGTTACCATGGCAACGTATATAATACTGACGGTAACACGCAGCGGAAGCTTTTAAAAATAGCCAAATTTTGAGACATTCTTCATTGGTGCTCCGCTCCTATTGATTTTAACGTGATGATATGTAGCCTATAACCATTCTCGAAAAATGGGCTATTTAACACGGAAAGAAAATTTCAAATCGGACCGGTAGTTCTTGAGATTAGCACGTTTAAGCATACAAACAAAAAAACAAACAAAATCTTCAACTTTATATACTAGTATAGATATACACAACATTATATATACACGAACACGAATATAAAATCTCGTTCTGAATATAGTTTTTCACAGTTACCGTTAGTACCCTAAAATATGAAGCGTCACAAATTTATATAAGAGTATTTTCGATTGATGGTAAAACTTTGGAAAAAGTCAACAATTTTATTGGCAAATATTTCCGAGTAAACAAGTCTATTGACTTAGTTCATATTGTTAGAAAAATAGTCAAAGGAAAGCCTTTTATTTTATAGATATCTTTAATCCAGATATAGTAAGTACAACAGTCTATAAGCAGTAATAAAATTACAAATTTTTGCCTCGTTATGAATTTAGAGCAAAAAAGAAAAAAACATTTATTGCGCTCTCCTTCGGTTTTACGGTGGCGTTATCTTTTAATATTCCGTTATATTAAAAGCTCATTGTCATAACAATTGTTTAAGATTGACGATTTGTAAAAATAAAAACCTCGAGACAGCCGACCGGAATCAGAACTCAAAATAAAGGAATAACTCTGTACTTTATTGAAATTTGAATTCCATTTTAATCTGAATTATTTAAATTTCATAATTTTTAAATTGAAATTATCAACATTCGTCTGTTTTTCACATGTATTTATACTCGATTAAGGTGTGGAAGCGTAACATATAAACAAACTCATATTCACATAATATTACTAGCTTCTGCCCTTGACTTCGTCCGCGTGGAATAGTTAATTTGGGGTAACGTTAACTTTAACCTAGGACTTCGTTTACGTACGTTAAAGAGCTGTTTTAGATACCTATTACGTAGTTCACACAGCTAAAGTTCTTTGATATCAGCACTTAAGCCTTATAACCTTTCTCGATAAATGAGCTGGCTAACACTTAAAAAAATGTTTCAAATCGGACCAGTAGTTCCTGAGATTAGCGCGTTCGAGCAAACAGACTCTTCAGTTTTTTTTTTATTGAAGCACGACAAAGTGCCTGCACTATGCCTGATGGTAAGCATAGTACAATCCAAAAACAGTGGCGACCACCGAGAGACAGATCATCCATCGTCGGTCGTCGCTGTCATGCCGGCCATAATGACGAAAGTCACCCGGTACTGGATATGCACAGGCTGATCCCGAAACGCGACGTGCAAAAGCGAGTCACTATGACGGGCTTTTTCGCCATGTACATGGTGGTTGCGACCCAGTCGGGCTGTAAAACCCTACCACCCCGCTATCGCCATTGCCTCGTTCGTTGATCAGCACGGTGCACCACGTGCAGGTGAGGTTGGCTTGGGTGTCTCAAGTCTTAAGATGTTACTCGACACCCCTTACACCCCCGGCACCCCTTACACCCCCAAATAATATTAGTATAGATTTAGAATTAGTAGTTCTCATATTGCCTTTTACATCAAAACTCACAAATGCTTATTCCTTTATGATCGATAGAAATATCTATTGTATACTTAATAAAAATTATAAAAAAATTGTACCGACTTCTAGAAAATAGCTAGGCTAGCTAGTACGAAGTGGGTGAAAATCCTATAAATGATATTTCACGCTTTAAAAGTTGAATATTTTATTCAAATTTATATGGGACCACCTTTGAGTATAGCCAATTCAAATAAAAAAATAATCATTAAAAACGGTTTGCGATTGACAAAGATATCGATTAACATATATATAAAAAAAAACACAACCGAACATAGTAACCTCCTCCTTTTTTGAATTCGGTTAAAAATCGGGATAAACTCTAAGCCGTAAATTATATTACCCGTTTAGTAGTCGAGTGTTACGAGCATGTCATTTCCATATCAATTCACTTGTCATCCGCTCAAGCACAAGGCTGCGTGAACTAGACAAGTATGTCGACAATATTTGCGCTATACATATCGGGTATTACTGATGTTTACCTTGTTTGAGCATAATTCTACATATATTTACTATCATAATTTACTATAAATTCACCTTCAAAATATTATGATAGAAATGAATTCATAATTTCGTCGACTTTGTCTGTGTTTGTTGTGTCTTTGTTTATTAGGTGGTAGAGCCACGCTGTTGCTATTACTGGCTTTAGTATGAATGGGTTGGTGCGCCTGGGGTAGTACCACCCTCTCGCAGAAAGCCGACGTGAAGTGACTGTGCTTGCATTGTTGCGTTTCTTTCGGTCAGTGAGAACGCCGGATTCCCAACTATCCTCACCTTCCCTCTCTCCTTTTCCATTTCTCCATCGGTCTCCTAACACAGGCTGGCAACGCTTGCGACTCCCCTGGTGTTGCAAGTGTCTATGGACGGTGGTGATCACTTAAAATCAGGTGATCTACCTGTGCGCATGTCTCCTATGGTATAAAAAATAACCACCTTTTGCTTGCGGCTGTTTGCGTTAATGCAAATTCAATCTATCGCTCGGGAATGGTATACATTAATCTGTATGCTTCCTTGTACCGTTGATTAAGTGTATGAAACATTTCACGATCATCAATAGTGAAAACGTAACAAATAAACGGATAAACAAATTCAAATTCGCGTTCATAATACTAGTTCTGCAGTGGAACGTTAATAAAGCTCTCAAAATATAAAATGTATTCCAAGTTACGTGACGATTATGATAATTTTTTCAACAGCTTAAGCAATACTTTATAGTGTCTATGTGTGTGTATAAACATATTTTTGAAATGAAAGTTTCTTTAGGCGCGTCAACCGGCACTTTTTTTGGCAGGAAAACTTATGATTTCACGTGATAACATGCTAGTAAGCGTGACTGTACGTATTGCCGTTGAGCGGCTTGCATCAGACTAGCGATGCGTGGTATAGCTATCTGTGTACATACATGTAATATTGGTATTATGCAGCTCACTGCAGGTTTAATTGCCCAATAGAGTTTATAGGTATGATTATTGATATATGTGTCAAAAAAATGTGAAAATCAGATAAATTACAAAATTTTAACATCTCACACTCTAATTAATTCAAAAACTCAAAAGAATCACAATAATTCCATTGTTCTGAGTTTCCACTTCTGTCGGCAGTTCTTATAAATGTCTCAACCTTTTTCCCCATACCGTTAACGAATCAAAGTCATCTATACTAATATTATAAAGAGGTAAAGTTTGTGAGTTTGTAATGTTGTGAGGTTATAAGGGCTAATCTCAGGAACTACTGGTCCGATTTGAATAATTCTTTCAGTTATTATATACCTCATTAATCGAGAATGGTTATAGGATATATATGATCACGTTAAGACTAATAGGAGCGGATTACAGATGAAAAATATTTCAAAATCGGGATGTTTTTTCCTTTTGAGAACTGCTGCGTGTTATTGTTAGTGTATCTATTCCACGTGAACGAAGTCGCGGGCAGGGGATAGTTACTTATAAGTTTCTCTATTCGTCATAGTGCATGCTTCTTACGTCCATAATCTACAATATTTATACAACACTCAATACAGTTTTTTTGGCATTTAGAAAATAAATAAATAATAGCAAGGAATACAGTGTTAGTAGGGTGTATAGGACATAGTCGATGCAGTCAGGATGCCAATAAATACTAAGTAATTACTTTCACTCTTTATTTGGCCAGAGTTCTGGCTTACAGTACTTTTCACAAAAGAATGCGAAGATAGCACCGACATCTTGCCTTTTATAGGCCGAACTATATAATTTATAAGACGAACTATATAACTCAAAGCAATTACCATTTACTTATAATTCTTCTACATGTTTTAAGTAACACAAAAATAATAATTAACAGACAAATTAATATTATTTATGTACATAAATTCGATATAAAACCATTGTTATTTATGTATCTGAAATATGTTTAGACATACAATTATGTATGTAGAGACATTTATAGGTCACTTAGACACTTTATAGATCAAACTATGGAAGTCAAAGCAATTAACTTAATAAATAAACAATATCAATTCCTATTGAATATAGACATAAATAAACAATATCAATTCCTATTGAATATGTCTCCTAGAAATCTATGTAATTATAATAATTCTCATTTATGTATCTTTAATAAAATGACGTTAGTGTTAATGTGTCTCTCTTATATGTTGGCGCTTGGCGCTAGTATCATTGCGTATCTCTAATAAGTGGCGCTAGTATCTTGAGTCACGAGCGGTACAGGAGGTGGGTAGCTAACAACAGATAATAAAAAGAACATTATAATTTTTATCATGGTCGAATTTCGGCCACTGAACGACCACTACTAATAATAATGACTCCAAACAGGTCGTGCAATACAATAATGTCTAGAACAGCTTTCAATAAAGATCGTGGAATAAAGATTCAATAAAGATGTGCGCGGACGGTGAGCAGAGATTATTTCACCACATAGATTAACCAATCATTTTTGAAAGCAATGAATTATAAACTGTATTACAAATAGCAAAGGTACTATTTTAACTCTGTCAACATTATAGTATTCAGCGAACGGGTTAATTAAATTGAAAGCTATACGTACAAGAGAGTAAGAGATGATTATCGTTGTGATAGGCTTATGGGTATCTTTTTCAGGTAACTCAAAGTTGTGTCCGCGTTGAGTGACATTTGCTGAGATGGCAGAGCCAGTTAGTATGAGACTCCACATCCACGACCGAACAAATGTTGAAGGGTCTGAGTTAGATGGTTGAGCGTATTCCCTCTTGGATCACCCTCTGTAGCTCATCGTCGTACACTTTGTATACCTTTGCAATGATTGTTGTTCATTGGTTATGGTCTTTGTGTCACTCTTCCATTTGGAAATATCTGTTTCAAATAAAAGATTTCAAAGAAAATGAACCCCTTTCAAAAAATACGAATACAAAATTGAAGATAATTCGTATTCGCTTCATTTAACAAAACACATTGTCTTAACTAAAGATATATATGTAAGATGCAATTACAACACTCAAATACAGTGCATACTCTTTATAATAAATTTCAAGGGATATCTAACTGTGCCCGCGACTTCATCCTCGTAAAACCTTATTAAAAACAACTTTTTTTTCTCTACTGACTACGCTATTGACCTAACTTAAAAGCTTCACTGGACTAAGTAAAAAAAAACCTGTGATTAATAAAGTCATCCGAATGTACTGACTGTAATTACTATCGACGTTTCTCTCGTACGTAAGTCGCATCGCCCATAAAATTACAATAACTTTTGATAAACAGAACCGATTTGAATGAAACAAGGACTAAATGATATTCAAACTCTATAATTTTCTTGGTGATGTTTTATAGTGTACCCAGTACTTTAGCAGTGGTGCGTATTCATACAAACAGATAGACAGATAAACAGACATTACTAAAATTGTTTTTTTTTTTTAGTTTGTTCTATTCTGCAGACTCTTGGTCCGCACCTTTTTTTTGCTTACATGTAATATTTTGTATACGTAAAAATCGTATCCGTGAGCATATTTTTTTTATTCTTAGTCATTTATTAAATATTAACTGTTCAATTATTATTAACTATTTTTTAATGACGTTATTGTTTTTATAGCGCTTGCATTTCCATTCTTTAGGGCCATTTTTAGCTTGTAATTCATAACATCCCGTGCCGGAGCGTCTAAAGTTGATTTAAATGTATTTTATTATTAGTAACATATCGAGAAAGTCCATACACGTTAGATTTTCATTCTTATTGTATGTATAGATGAGATGATCACATACAAGATATATTAATAGATGTTCTTACTACAGTATACGTGTCCTTGGCAGTCACCTTATACTCAGCTCATTTAATATGCAGTGTTGAGTGCACTCCTCCATGTGGCAAAGCCTTTGACGACGACAATTTAGGGGTAACACTGAATGACTTCTAATAAGCTTCTTATGAAAATTAGAGTGTAATTTATGCGTTAACGTTATCTTACGTTATATTTTATAACATACACTTCAATAGCGTCAAATCGTTTTCAATTATCTTTTCAAAGTTTTAGTGGAGAACTTATTGTGAAAAATTGTGAAAAGAGTTATCTCTTTTAACTAATTATAGCTTTTTTGAAGTGAAAATTACATTTTTTTTAGCAGAAGATAACGTCAACGATTATCGCGTCATGCTAGTAAACGTTATCGTCCATGTTGCGCTTACGCGGTTGCTTCAGACTATCGATGGTAGTAGGTATAGGGGCTTGTGTACACCTAATATCTATACTTTGTATTGAAATTGTGCAGCCCATTATATATTTGATTAATTATAAACTGTATAAAAAAGGAATATATTTATTATTCGTAGTGCCATTATATGTGAAAGAGAGACTAATGATAAGAATTTCTATTTAGAAATTATGAAATTTCTATATAACATAGAACTCTATTACTATACTCTATTACACTTTCTATTAACACTATAATTAATTTAAAAATTCAAAAGAGAACACAGTTGTTTTGAATTTTCACTTCTGTCGGCAGTCCTTATCATTGCCAGGACTTTTTTAACTTAATCGTATGGCTAAATAGAATATCCATATTTCGTTATAGTTAAATATTTAATTCTTTCAGCCATTTTAAGACGTCGTCGGTGAGAATGATCAGGCGAAGAGCAATTGTATTCTCTAAGTGGGCATTCCTGTGTAATGTGTTCTATTGATTGAGTTTCCGCTTCGCAATCACATCTTGGTGAATCATCCGCACAAATTTCTATATGTAATTGTTTGTAATTATATATATATATATATTTTTATTCAAGCACGACATAGTGACAGCACTATGCCTGATGTCAAGTATAGTACAGTCCAAAAACATCGGTAACCACCGAGAGACAGATTATCCATCGCCGGTCGCCGCTGTCATGCTGGCCATAATGACGAAAGTCACCCGGTACTGGATATGCACAGGCTGATCCCGAAACGCAACGCGCAGAAGCGAGTCACTATGACGGGCTTTTTTGCCATATACATGGTGGTTGCGACCCAGTCAGGCTGTAAAACCCTACCACCCCGCTTTCTCCATTGCCTCGTTCGTTACTCAGCAGGGTGCACCACGTGCAGGTGAGGTTGGCTTGGGTGTCTCAAGTCTTAAGATGTTACTCGACACCTCTTACACCCCAAAAAAAAAATATATATATATATATATATATGTAATTTTAAAAAATTCGATAGGTAAACATATTATGAAATTTAAATAATTGAATACAGTGAAATACCTATAATTAATACTTTGATTGATTTAAGTTAAATAATTAGTAAATTTAAATTATTAACATTAATCTTATTTTCACATATACTTGCACTATGAGCAATAATTATACATATTTTTATATAGTTCATTCAATTAATCGGATATATCATGGCCTGTGCAAATTCAATACAAAATGTCAATATTATATGTACGTAGACTGCTATACTACGCGTGGCTAGTCTGACGCAAGTGCAATAAGTGACAAGCATGTCGATGTCATTGGTGACGCGTCACGAGCTTGTGACGCGAACCCATAATTTTTCCTCTACCAACAAAATACTTAAAAGATCGTTCCATGCGGCACATATTCTTAAATTGGAACTTTTGGTGTTTATTGTTTAGAAATTTTTGCGTACGACCACTATCTTATCTGAAAACAAGTGGCGATGTTATCTAAAGTATTGGATGCTTTGAAATTGGGTCAGAAGATTTTGCATTTAAATCGAATGTAGTTTTCTTGATATTTTCCTTTTGTTATGAAATAATATTTATGTGGTCACTTCTAAGACTTTGATATAAATATATATATTTAAAATTTCTATTACAACATCTGCTGCTTTGGACGCGCCCACTTCACATATCTAGAAAGGGTGGTATGACTGCGACAACTGCGACAACAGAAGTGAAATTTTTATGTTGCACGGTACCATTTTAATAAAAAAATACAATAAAAAGCCAACGTCATACAGTCACCCATCCAAGAACACACCGCGATCGACGTTGCTTTACTGCGGGTGATCGGACGAGAACAGATATTTTTTACACTGTACTCGACACAGTGTTCACTCCTACCGAATTTCGTCCCACAAAAAGTTTGCGGATCAAAATTTCAGTGCCCTTCCATAAGAAGTTTTCTCTCAAAAACAAATAGTAATTTCAATATAAGTTATATTCACACAAATGTTTTCGGTACGAAGTTTCTTAACGCCCTACTATACCGGCGAGAGTTAATTGGTAGAAATCATCACGTAAGAAACCGCGTTATACAACCACCGTCACGCGTAATTTTTTTTCTATTTTGTTCCGTTGTTTCTGTCTTAATACGGAATGAGTAAAAGTTTTATTAAATGTTATTTTTATTTAGCATTTTTTATGTAATTTATAATTAAAACTATGATATGATTCCATCCTTTACGTTATTTGTTTTTTTTTAGACACACACGTTTTTATTAAGCTTCTGTAGACATGTCGTTGAAAAAAAAGTGAAATAGTGAAAACAGCCAAAAAAGTTCAAACTTTCTCAAACCAAAACAATATAATTTTGATGTGTTAAATAGATGGATTATAAAATCTGTCTACGTTTTAATTAACTAAGTTTTATTCGACGAGAGAAGCCAATTATTTTTCATACAGTTTTGAATATTCATTCTGTTTTGGCTAGGTATACCTTCAAATTACGCCAACACTACTCCAATGTTTTATGAATAAACATTGTGTTTTCTTTGCAATATTCATAATATTTTTATAGGTCACTTTAAAATTACTAATGACTGTAGTTTTTTTATCTATTCTGCAAACTCTTGGTCCGCATCTTTTTTTACTTATATTGTCTTCTGTATGTAAAAAATCGTATCCATGAGCAAATTTGTTTTTTTTTTTAATCAATTTATTTAATTTTACTTAGTTATTAATAGGTTTAATGACGTTATTGTTTTTATAGCGGTTGCATTTTGGTTCTTTACGGCCTTTAGGCTGTAATCCACAACGACTGTAGTTAGCTATAGTAATTAGTTAAAAGTATGTCATTAAGGAACACTCTTGAAATGGCTCGTTCTTAAGTCTAAAAATTTATTGATCGTATAAGTAATCTTGTGTAGAAAAGCGTAATAAAACGTTCTTCAGGTTCTATATTAATCTCGAAATCACACTCAAATTTGATTTGCTGAATGCAAATGATGCATGTAACACAAAATGTTTTTACAGTTATATTATATACTAGCTGCGAATACGTCTTTTCACCATACATTTTCTTCTTGTAATTTTAACTGCTTATGTAGGGTACGCGAAAATAGCTCTTAGATAAGAGGTTTTTTTTTCCTAATTTATTTCTCTTAGATATTTGACACTTATAGTTCAAGTTCGGCTGATTTAAATAATAGCTGATAACTATTATTAAAATAACGAGAAAAGATTAGATTTTTTGTTTATAATAGATAAACTTAGAAAATAATTCATCAATTTTAAAATAATAATTCACCTGCACAAAGCTACATTAATGGCGAGTTTCAGAATTTACATTAATGTAAGCAATGCGATATTCCGTTAAGTAGATTTTAAAATAAGCACGTTTAAGCATACTTAAAGGTAATATTATATACCAGTATTGATATAGATCGTCATATCAGCTTATAAATGTCCTGTTCGGGACAAAATCTTGTTCTAAGAAAAAGTATGGGAGATACCAGCTCACAGCGTATTAGCAATCTTGAATGTTACATATACAAATGTTGTATAGTTTATGGTGAACATTTCTTTAAAAATTCTGGTTAAAATTAATTCCTCTTTTTCAGATTTCAACATGAACAACATCAGACAGCTATGTCTAACATTAGAAAATACGTAGTACAATCATGGAATAAGAACGGACATGACGAACTACACATACCTGGAGACATTATTTCAAGACTTGCGTTGCCGTTTATACTCTGAACGAGGTTGCGGAGATTCAGAATACGGGCTCGACTGTAGCCCTGAAAATAATATAGCTTATAACTGTAAATTAAACATTGATATACAAAATGAAACGTCCTACAGTTGTGAGAAATGTTTTAACGCGACACTGGACACGAACAGCGACGGTACTACGTGCAATACTGGATTCAAATTGAATCTGTTCTCGATTGCTTTCGAGAATGCATTAAAAAACATCTGGATGAGACTGCCGTCTACCATCTGCGACTCCGAGTTATTGTGCATTAACGACAATATCAATAGAACGTTGTACATCGATGTTTCGAATGGAACTCTTAATAGTGGTGTAGTGGAAACGTTTCAGTGTAATGTGAATTATGAGAACGTGACCGATGAGGCGTTTGGGGGTAAAGGCTACGATTGGAGTTTCCTTTTTGTGATATTATTTATAATAGCGGGGGGTGTTGGAAACATACTGGTCTGTTTGGCTGTGTGTTTGGATAAGAGGTTGCAGAATGTTACGAACTATTTTCTGTTATCATTGGCGATAGCTGATTTGTTGGTCAGTTTGTTCGTCATGCCTATGGGAGCGATACCCGGATTTTTAGGTAAGTGTTTTTGTTTTTGTAAATGTATCTCCTAAAAATATCTTATATCAAATAAATCAAATTATAAATTTATTAATATGGAAAGTCTCAATTTGAAAATATTTTTTATTAATATTTATATATTAATTAATGATTTCATGAAAAATGTTTAATGCACTTTTACTTATATTAAAATGTACCTCTTAACTATACTTTAATGTATACAAGTATCTTTTAATTTATGCTTTATATGATCAGCCTTTGACTACAATATAATCTGACCAAAAATGCTAATGCACCAAAAGAAATCTTTGAAGTTTTTTTTCAAACTATCTACGCTATTGGTCTGATGGGCTTTCATAACTCCACCGAATTACAACCTCTGAAGTACTTTTACCGGAACATCTATACTGGGTAACTGGTTACTCGTTAGCAATATTTTTAAAGGATACTCAGTACTTGATACTCGTTCTAAATCAATTAAAAAAAGAGGTGCCTAATATTTGACCTAATTATCTAGAAAATACAAACATTATAGTCAATCCTCTACCTGTCTATGTTAAAGCATAATGCCAATGACCATCGGGTGTAGTAAAAGTGAAATGAAAGTGAATCCAATTAATCACCTAAGGATAATTTTTTGAAATTTGAACAAGCAACAGGGTTTATTGTCCATTTTATTATCGAAGGTTATAAACTTCGGAACGCCTCTCGCAGGTTTTGTTACGGGTCATTCAAGCTAGTTTTTTTTTTTAATTTGTACTCATACTTTTGGGAGTCTTAGAACAAACTTTAACTTAGGTTTTCTTCGTTGTTTATTAGTATTTTTTTATATTATTATTGTATATATTAAATGTGACCATGGACTATCACATGATTGAAAGTTGTCATTCTTTAAACAGTCATGCTTTTGCTGATTGCTTGGAAATATATTTTTAGCTGGCATTGGAAAATATACCATGAGTTATAATTTAGAAGCAATATTCTAATTATGTACAGTTTGATAAAAACTTACAGAACATTATTACTGTGTAACGTTCCAAGTTAATAAATAAAGTCTAAGTATGATTATTAGTTGAAAATATAAATTATATTATATAGAAGGGTATGAAAACTCGATAGTCTCTTCTGTAACTCTGGAATGATGATAATATAGTATTTAATTTTCCAGTCGAAAAGCAATTGGAAACCTTTTTAAGAAAGGAAGTACGATCGATTGGTTGCATACGCTACGTAATATTACATGAGGGGACATACTGCTTCAAAGAGAGGCCAATTTGTTAAACCAACTTTTTTTATACATAAATAATTAATAGCGTACAATATAACACTGATTGCGTAATAAAGCGATATCGGAAATTAGATAATGTAAAATTAAATATGCCATAATTTCTATAAACTTGTAGGAATTTTAACATATTGTGTATATCAAAGTAGCACTGTTATTGCTTTGTTAAGGTTTGATAAGGTATGATAAGTAGTTATTGGATAATATTAATCTATTATTTTCAAGGCAGATGTGGAGAACATTTTTTTGAATTAGTAATTATTTAAGAGTTTGAAATTTGACAATGATATTTATTCTTTGAAGTTTCTACATTTATTGAAAATATATTTTATGTTTATAATACGACTTTAATAG
>JACEII010000015.1:3395075-3427518 GCA_014332785.1 Antheraea mylitta
GAACATTCAGCATACATACATATTAAGAGCGGCCAAAAAGATTGGCGGGGTGTGTAAATAAGTGATGATACAATTTAACTGAGCCTAGTAGGGGAGATTGATGCTATATATTATACAACAACTAATAGTAAATGCGAGTGGAGCCACGAGCAAAGCTAGTATAGTGTAAATCAAAAGTACGGGTTCTAATTTTAGCAGTTGCTTTTGGTGAGGAAAAAAACAAAGTCACAAATTACGAAATCTTTATTGAGATTATTTTACGACCTTTTCCCGAACCACCTTCATTATCCCTGTGATATTGTTATATTGGTTTGTTGATAAACGTTAGGGTGTTTTGCGTTTGCACAAGGGAAATATGAAAGAGATTTTTGAAAATATCCCTTGTATTACAAACTTATATATCGGGAGAGCCACTATTGACCTGTGATACCGCACTATTGACCATAGCAGGGGTATTACTAATGACCTCAAACGCTATTGGTTGAAATTATCGGCTGTTTATTTTTAAAAGGCGACCCACGACTAAATGCTGGGTACACGCGTTCAGACAGTTGGACTAGTCACACCTACCGATAATTCGTCGTAACTATAGTCAGTGTTGAGTTTCTGTATCGGTTAACGTGGTATTTGATTGTTGTTGGTGGATTGATCGATTAAATCATAATCATGAGGTCACTGTGGATGACGTCATACTTCTACATGGACGTCATTTTATCGTTGCCCCGACATATAGTTATTTAGTTATGCGCGCATTACTCAGTAACAGGTGGATATATTTCAATAATTTTGTAGTTTTGCATCGCTAAATTTGCATCGTTAATCATTATCTAAAAAAATATCATGATAGCTTTATTGAATATAAAGTTATTAAAGTTGTAAGAAACAACGATTTATAAACTCTACGTATACAGTGATTTTTGTTATCTTTTCTCTGAGTAGTGGAGCAAGTGGTGTTTTTCTCTCTGGGTGCTTAAAATATATTATCAAGATATTAAACGGTGCAGACGAAGTTGCGAGCATTAGCTAGTGTAACACCTATACCTTTGAAGCTAGATTGAGATTGGTTTTTGGTAACATTAACACGAATGTAACAAAAATCATATAGATAGGTTTTTGTTTCTTTTCCGTTTTTGAAGCGGAATAAAATGTACGAAATAAGAAAAACAGAACGTCTTTTATTGTAAGGAGTGTAGGAAATAGCTGTCGTTTTGAAAACTCACACTGAATTTAATATCCTCTACAGTGCAATAACATTTTCACAGATAGAGTTGAACTGTTCGATTTATCTAGTCAGTTATTTAGTCAGTTCTAAAAACATGGCACATTAGAAATCCATTGTAATGGAAATAATCCAAAGAAATGTTTCTTTTTTCGATCCGACTTCGATATGGACCTGATGAGCCTTACAGCTTCACTGGACGAAATCCTAGAAATCTTGTCAATGCTGACAGTTTAAACTCAAAAGATTATTTGTGTGAACTCGTTAATCTATGAAACTGCCTGTAAGATAATTTTTTAAATGATGTTGGGTCAGTAGCTAATTTGTTTGGACATACCATTTATATAGGTTCGAATGCTTGGAGATGAGGCGTAGTGTTCGGAGAAGGAATATATCGTTATGAAACTATACTTGTAGCATGATGGTAGAACATTACTGAGCTCAACTGCCCAGATACCACTCTCAATTTAAAAATTAGTCAACAAGCATCCATTGGCGTTCTGGCAGCTACTTTTAGAGCCAGTCTCTTCTTTGGGCTTAGTATGGTTACCTAGGACCACACCGTCAATTAAGATATGGTGAGATTGCGATCAAGAAAACTTAACACTAGTCTACGACGTATTATGGGAGCGAAGTAATTATCATAGATTTTTTTTACTTTTTATGTTTTTTTTATATCAGGAGGCAAACTAACAGGCGGGTCACTTGTTGTTAAGCGATCACCGCCGTCCATAGACACTAGCAACCCCAGAGGAGTCGCAAGTGTGTTGTCAGCCTGTGTTTGGGGGAATGGAGAGAAAGGAAGAGGGATTAGAGGAGAGGGGAAGGGTGAGGAGAGGGAAGGCGGGGGAGATGGGTATCCAGCGCTTTCACTGACCGAACGAAACGCAACAATGCAAGCACTGTTACTTCACGTCGGTTTTCTGTGAGAGGGTGGTACTATCCCGGGCAAGCCGACCCATTCATGCTGAAACCAATAATATCTCAGAGTGGCTCTACCACCTACATATTTCTGTGTACCTCTTTATTTTTGGCAACCATTTTTTCAGATTATTAATGCCATTGTCTTCAATATTCTAACAAGATGGTGGCTCCCTTGTTAGAACCTTCCAGGGAGTTTTTGTGGCATGTTAGAATTTCATGCTCCGTGGTATTATTTTTCATTCACTTCACCTATGCACAATAGACTAACTATATTACGTAAAATACCACCAAATTTACAGAATACAGAGTAAAATCACACAAGATTTGAATAAAATCCACTATATGACAGACTAAAATCCCACCAAAAATTCCTCATAGAAATTGTAGGACAGAATTTATTTTAAGCAATAGTATTCAGTCAAGGGGTGAGAAAACATAAATGCGAGTCATCCCACAGGACACAGCTAGTAATAAAATATATCGCGTAATCTTCTCGGATTTTTATAGTAAGATTAATAGTTAACCATAAAATTAATTTGGCAAGTTACTGGACCGATTGAATAAGTAACAACTTTAGTGGGCTTTAATGACTAAAGTTTCCAGGGTTAGGTTAAATTGTTAAAGCATTTGACCACTTCAACAAGAAGGGTTAACTTGAAACTGTTCGTTGTAATATCGTTTATTTATGCATGTATCATAAGAAATAATTAAAGAACATTGGCTACGAGCTTCTATATGGGTTAAGCAGTAGTAATAATGTATATGGGTGACTTATTTTTTATTTATTTATTGTAGCACGGCAAAGTGACTGTACTATGCCTGATGGTAAGCATAGTACAATGCGAAAACAGTGGCGACCACCGAGAGACATACTATCCATCGCCGGTCGCCGCTGTCATGCCGGCCTGCGTAAGTGTCTCTTCACGTTGCGCTTGAAGGACCCCATGTCATAGGAAGGAGGAAACACACTGGCCGGGAGATTGTTCCACAGCTTCACGATATGGCAAATATAAGACGTAGCGAACTTTTTAGTTCGTGCCCAGATAGGAATAAAAAACTTAAAAACGGTATCAGAGTATTGTAAAGGTTAAGTAGGTATTATAGACAAAATGTTTATTTAAAACAAGTGTGTGTGTACTTATATACAAGCATTAGAAGTTATATATTTTTTGGCTTAATAAGATAAAAATCTTTTCAAAAATTTTATCTTTCGCCTTATTCTACGTTTGTAGAAAAAACGACATTAACAATAGAAAAAATGTATTAAATACGTTGAAATTTTCTCGTGACGGCGTGCGCGTGCATCGTAAACATTTACTCTCATCATTTTTCCCTAACGCTCAAAAAGAACTATAATTTCAATAATTCGGATAGTAGGCCTTTTTCTATGTACGCCTGGTGAGCTACCACCACCTTCAAGTTTTTTGTCTGTTGTCAAGCACCGAGTGGTATGTTCCAGAAGTTGCACCTGGAACGTTAAAAACCTACGAAATATAAAACAAGTTCTCATTAAATATTCAATAATTATTAGTATTTTCTAGCTAAAGCTAAGTAATAAATAAATTAGTCGATTAATATAAATCATAGTAATGTTTTATTGTAAAGTTGGATCTTTTTCGATCTAGTTATACGTTATTATATGTTAAGATTCGTCGGAGTAAAAGTTGCAAAATGTTTTTCGTCGACGGAACGGTTATGCAAAGCAAAATATCACTCTCTGACTTGCATCTAAATTATAACTAACAAATCCTGTAACTTTTTATGTAAGGGATGAAAGGTACCCTATGTCCTTTTCTGTACTAATCACAAAATTAGCATTTTTTATCAAAAAAATTATATCATATGATATGATAAAATTATTTTTTTTATAAAAATAAACTGTGAAGTGTGCCTCACAAAATAAGCATAAAAAAAGAGATTTTGGTTTCGAACTGTGGTTAGACGGATTTTCGAAGCAGCCGATTTCCTTCTGAGCTATTTTTGTTTTGACAACGGCGGCGAAATTAACCTTTATATTATAGCTATATATTTTCATTGTCTGAAAACTCAGATAAAAAAGTTTTCTATAAATAAAAAATATCGATTTATTGTCCCCGAAACCATCTACATATTAAGTTTCACGGAAATCGCAGACGCCGTTTTCGAGATCCTGAATATATAACAACATAAAAATTTACAAGAATTGCTCGTTTAAAGGTATTAGATAGATAGATAGATTTGTAATTAATTGGTACTACATAGTTTAATTATTAAAATCGTAAGAAAAGTCGCAAAATCGATAAATACCGTTCAACTTATAGAGATCTATAAAAAAACACTCAAAATTCTTAAATTATAAATGGTATTCCCCTCATTATGATCGGTTTTCCCCGATAAACGGTTACGTCTAAACAATTTATCGCGTAATATATCAATACACACGACGGCTTTGACATAATATATGGCCCTGTTATTAACGCGTGTAAGCAGGTGTGTAAATCTTTGTGTTGGCAGGCGGGAAAAAATCTAGGACATTTCCCACGAGCCTTAGTGAATGACGCAGCTCTTAGTAATGATTACTCGAAGAGTGTGCAGACATTTTCAGAATTGGAGATAAATATTTTGGTACAAGGATAAAAATGAGTTAGGTCTTATATTTTCTTTTTACAGATTCGTTATTGAGTATTGGGTACGTGGTGGGATGAGAATGGATATAAATAATTGGTAGTTAGTTAGTTGGTAGGTAGTTAGTTAATAAGGCGGTTACTTTTGTCGTTCATAAGTGCCATCTTAGAGCCTAGATTGAATAAAGAGTATTTTGATAATTAGAATGAACCTTTTTTTTTTCTCTCGAACAGACTACGCTATTGACCTAGCAAGGTCTTAACAGCTTCACCGGACTACTGATTGAAACTATGATAGATTAGTGGTAAAGTACTCGGTCACTAAATCAATCGACCTGATGTTGAATTTAATGGCACATAGCATGGTGCGAAAAAAAAGTAAGTTTAAAAAATGAGGGCGTGTAAACGTCACACGCGCTGGAAGTAAAACTTTCTAAATATTTTTGATTTTGTCAATAAATAGCTTATAAACAAATCAGTCAAAAAATTTGAAAAAAATTAAAATAAATTGAATAATAATAAAAATCATAGGATAGAATTAATTAGGGCTCACGACCGTGCTGCTATCTGGTTTCAATGTAAGTAAGTAACAAATTAAATTAACGTTTCATTATCCATAGTGCCATCTATCAGCTCATTCGGAACTTAATAACACAGGAAATATTATTAGCAACTCCTTGTTATAAAGTGAATAAAATATAGAAAAGTAAGAAGAGATTACTATGATAAGTACCGAATTAAATTAATTATAATTTAATAGAAGTTGTGGTTACGTTTAATTATTATATTTATTATCTAACTAGGTGGTACAGAAACGTGACGCCATATTGCCGTAACGACTTCCGTTGCATTGTCGTCCAGTTACCTCCTAGTTGCGTCTAAAGATGTATTACTTCAATAAGAATATACCAATGTATAATATGTACATATATACACAAATAATCATTTCATTTTGATTACTTTCTATTGTTGTAAGTAGAGTTTATTTAAGTTCCTTGTCTCTTACAACTTTTAGTTCAGTTTTCTTATTTTTCTAATTGTCACATTTAATCTCGAAGTGAACTGTTTAGGTTAAATTTCAATTAACTTACCTTAACTATACATATAATAAAAATGAAGTGTCTGTATGTAACAGCGAAATAAAAATTTTTCACTGATTGGGTATGAACGTATACACGCTACTGATGAAAAAAATGCAATTTTTAAAATTTTTGTCGGTCTGTCTGTCTGTCTGTCTGTCTGTTTGTTCCGGGTAACCTCCGAAACGGCTGGACCGATTTTTACGGAAATTTCACTGGCAGATAGCTGAAGTTACAGCGGGTGACATAGGCTACTCTAAATTAGACTAAGTTTTAACCGCGCCTTTGTCTGCAATGCTATCTCCAAAACGGATCGACCGATTTTCATAAAATTTTACGCAAAAGATAGCAGATATCATAAAAAAATAATTTCATGTATTTTAATTTAGACTAGCTATTAACCTTGACTTTACCCGCAGTACTATCTCTAAAACGGTTTGACCGATCTTCAAGAAACTTTATTGGTAGATAGCTGATTTTATAAAAAGTAATTCAAGTAATTTTAATTTAACCTAGCTGTTAACTGTGGCTTCACACGCAGTACTATCTCCA
This sequence comes from Antheraea mylitta, assembly GCA_014332785.1. NCBI lineage: Eukaryota > Metazoa > Arthropoda > Insecta > Lepidoptera > Saturniidae > Antheraea > Antheraea mylitta. The sequence goes on from JACEII010000015.1 coordinate 3,401,453, forward strand.
AAACGGTTAGATCGACTTTCACTGGTAGACAGCGAACCTTATAAAAAGTAATTTAAGTTATTCTATTTTAGACTAACTGTTAACCGTGACTTTGTCTGTATGAAATTTATATAGATTTCAACTCACTCTTTATTTTTAATTAGAGATATTTATCAACTTATTGATTACAATTCGTCATTATAATTATTAGTAACTTTGAAGATAGACGAGGTCTTCCTAATAAGATCATAGACCATAAATGTATTACGTAAAGAGCTCCAGTATACAATTTCTTGCGGAACAGAAAAGCTTTTATTTTTATATAGTCACAAAATCTTTTTTACTATAGAATCGTATATTAAATGTATGTAAACATACTTGGTAAATTTAATGACAGGTAAATCATGAAATCTGTACTTATAAATTCAATGGGTCAAGCTAAATCACTTTTACTCAATATGTTTCTGTTTACTTATGTTGGTAATTAATAATTTATTATTGACGTTATTTATCAATTAAAGTGAGAAATTAAGTACTATTTAAATAAGACGAATATAATAACAAGTGTTTGTAATGTAAACTCCTTTCTTAGATGCGAAATAACTGCGTATATGAGGTAGTTTTAAATATAGAATGGCTACTTTTTGGCGGGATTTTAGGCTGTCATGTAGTGGATTTTATATTTAATTCATAATCTTGTGTTATTTAACTCAATATTTTGTATATTTGGTGGTGTTTTACGTAATATAGACAGTTTATTGTGCATAAGTGAAGAGAATGGAAAATAATACCACGGACTCTAGAAGGGATCCACCATCTTATTAGAACATTGAAATGGTCACACGACGCTTGTAATGTTATTGTACTATAACGTCCATTGAAACAAAACCTTGATACTGGCAAGTGCTTCTGCGGAGCCAAAACAAAGAAAAGAAAAAGAAGAAGATATATGGAATGTTACATTAGAAAATAGAGAGTTTTTGCGGGATTTCAGTCTTTCATGTAGTGGATTTTATACTTTATTCATAATCTTGTGTTACTTGACTCTATATTGTGTAAAGTTGGTGGTGTTTTATGTAATATGGTTAGTTTATTATGCATAAGTGAAGTGAATGAGAAATAATACCACGGACCACTAATTCTGCGATGCCACAAAATTTCTCAGGAAAGTGGTAAGAAGAGAACCATCATCATGTTATAATATTGAAATAACAGCACAACAATTTATAACATTCTTATTTACGACAATCAGAACATTTTTAATGATTATTCGAAGATTAAGAAGATAAATGATTTTTGAAATATTATATAGAAGATTTGGCGCTTATGCTTTTATATTAACTTGGACATAGAAGAAAACAGACTAAAGAATACATAAGAACTATCCGTATTGACAACTTTAGAATTGTCAAAAGAAATGGATTGAAAATTAAGATAGAGGATTTGGCGCGTATGCCTTTACTTGAACATAGAATAAAACTCACAACAGTATATGTAAGAACCACATATATTTACAAGTTCAGAATTGGCAGTATGGATTAATTCCTTCGCCTGTCCTATTAGACGAATATTATACTACTATTTAGAAAATAGATTGTCATTTGTTATTCATATTTGATTGTTTTACGAATCATTTTATATTTTTGTCACGGTAAAAATGGCTTATCATGAACAATTTGATTTAATGGAAGCTAATTTTTTAAATAACAAAAATGTGACGCTAGCTAGCGCTGCGGTAGTATGGAGAAAGCTATCGAGACCGACGGCCACCAACTCGGTTCGTATTGAAAAGAATAGTAGAAATTTTAGAGAATACGGGCATTCCAGTATTCTTATACACCTAAATTTATATGGCTATCCCTTTTGTAGCAATCAATATCGTTTTCTACCCTGACTCAAGGACTCGTAGGATCTTGACATTCGCATCACGGCCTCGGGTTAAATTAAGGCCTGGTAATGAACCGGATAATCACGTCCGCAGTACGTAGAGGTTGTTCCGGTGCGCGTGCATTTAAAGGGTTTACAGCAACTTATCCGGTTTTATTGTTCGTAAAGAAAACGTCTCGTTAAAGTTGTCTATTAAAGTTGCTTTTACAAACCGGGTCAATGGTTTATATTATGGTGTACTGTATGACCTCTACTTGACTATTTTTTACAATGTCTTCATAATAAAATAAACGTATATAGAATAGCTAGATTTATGTTTGAAATGAAAATTTCTTTAAGCACGTTGAGCGGTATTTTTTTGGCAGGCCATAAACTTATGATTTCCCGCCATGACATGCTAGTAAGCGTGACCGACCATACCACGCTTGTGCGGCTTACGTCAAACTAGCGACGAGTACTATAGCGGCTTGTGTATATGTAATATTGATAGTTTGCAGCTCATCATGCGTTTGATTGATTAATTTACTTCATCTAGAAATATATACAATTATTGTTTCGAGTGCCAAAAGATATGAAAACCAGATTTATGTTAATAATTTCAATAAACACATTCTGGAATTTAAATATGTTATTCACACTGTATTTAATATGAAAATTTCAAAGAGAACACATTTTTGTCATTGTTTTGAATTCTCATTTTTGTCGACTGCATTGACTTTTTGTTCTATGACTGATACTTGTCAATATTAATGAGGCCAAACAAACAGCAATAAGCGTACTTTTGAACTTTACAATATTACTTTTAATACCAGTATGGAACTGTTTTTTCAAGAGGGAGAAGTTATCTATGCACGTAAATACAAATAAACTGGCTGTTACTTGTCAAAGCAAATCTATGAAACGGCTGAACTTAGAGTAATGAGTTTTATACTGACATATTACCTTCTTTCGCATACGCTAAACAGATAATTGTAACTGAGGAAACTTAAAATCAGTACAGAGGGTTGTTGGAATAAAGTAGTAATTACAAAATTGCAACAGAAATATGATAGCATACAATTAATTCAGATAAAATCAAATTAACTTAGATTAATGGTCCTAATATTAATTCAAATGAAATCATTTCTAATGAAGTTACGGGCACGAGCTAATTAATAGTGTATATTAATATGATTAACTTTTTATAGCGCGGTTCAGTTTATAAGGGTTTTATGTCTCAGCGCCATCTTGTGAAAACAACGATAATTACAAACTCTATTCGATAACCTCCTACAAAAAATACCTTATAACACATTGTAACTAAGAAAGAAAATTCGCCCTTTCACTTTGACAGTGAAAACTCGTAAACTGTTGTCATTAAAGAGATAGTTTATAGCATTTTATTTTTAACTGCTTTTTGAGACAATGCGATATAAAACTGGAATAGTTAATTTGGCGCCCAAACGTCTTACAGTATTACCAGTATTAAATATTATTATGGGTTATTAAAAAGTACATTCATTATGTGTGTGTCAACTGATGTGCTGTTAATGTTAACCATTTTAGCATTGTATGCCCGATGATTTTGCTGAATATATGAAGATGACCAAACAGGCTTAACTTAAAACTGTTACATTATCGGCTACAATAAACTTCATATTGAGAGTTTTTGGCGGGATCTTGGTCTGTCATGTAGTGGATTTTATATTTTATTCATAATCTTGTGTTATTTGACTCTATATTTTGTAAATTTGGTGGTGTTTTACGTAATATAGTTAGTTTATTGTGCGTAAGTAAAGTGAATGGAAAATAATACCACGGAGCATGAAATTCTGAGGTGCCACAAAAACTCCCAGGAAGGTTCTAACAAGGGATCCACCATCTTGTTAGAATATTGACTCACACGACGCTTAATATTGAAATGATCGCACGACGCTTGTAATATTATTGACTACTCGTCAATGGCAGTAATAATCTGAAAGATTGAATGCCAAAAATAAAGTGAAAAAAAAAAAACTTCATATTCGAATTACTGCTAAACTAAGCTATGTGTGTTTTGATAAATGGTCTTTAGGATTAGCGTCTAACCTCAATCAAAGGCCATAACATTATTGTTATGTAATTTAATGCTAAAATTCTATAACAATTAAAAAATACATTAATATTGTAGTAGAAACTTATTTGTTTCGATTTAAAGTGAAAAATTATGTGTATCCACGATATATTGCAAGAAATCTGCAACTTTGCGAAAGCATTACGGAAGTAAATTATACAACTAGAAGATATACTGTGAAATATTTCTCTCGGAAACATTTAAATGGATTGCGTATTAGAAAACGATTTTCTTTAGAAAACCAGATATATTTAATAAAAGAATAACTTTGGGAATGTTACTTATTTTGTGAATACGTTTGTTGGCTCCAAAAGTGATAAAATGAGGGTATATATGAAACGTGACAATAACGGTGACGGTATACGAGGGTAAACGAGAATAGTTTTCATTCATAAAAAAGTCCTTGTAGAGGTCGGACGCGTTTATCAAATTTACATAGTTTTCCGAGCGGTTGCTTATCTTTATACTTCGAGAAAACTTCAATTAAATAAAAAATGAAAGTTAAATTGATACAGTTCGTAAAATAAATATCACTCAAACGAAATACAAGATCATTAATAAATATTTCTCTTTCGTTTTCTCAAATAAAACTAGTGATTTAAAACTAAAATAACTTAAACGAAATTGAAATTAATATATCTAGTTAAAAAAATATTTAAAAAAAAAAAAACGATTTTTCAAAGGTTATTGAAACTGTGTTCTATCTTTCACTTGTATTTAAAACTTTTGACAAAAAAAAAACTTTTAAAAATTTGTAATTGAAACTAAATATTTATTTCTAATGAACATTTTCTAACTTTGTTTTCATGTATCGCTTAATTAACTAACTCTGTTAAATAAATGATACTTTTGGTCTTTTTTCATTTCATTAAGTTACTAATAATATTATTTTTATCAAATAATTGAAAAATTTTCATGCTTTTTTTCATAAAATATTAATTTAAATTATTAAATATTAGTCTTTGCTCGCAGCTTAGCTCGCGTTAAAGAAGATTTAGTTTACCTTTTGAGAACTGCAGTTTTTTTTTAGTTTCGTTGTACCCTACCCGATGTTTTAATTTATTTTTTATTAGTTTTAATATTTTCTATTTGCCAGTTTTTTTTAAATAATAATGAAAAAATAGAATATATAACGCATAATCAAAAACCAAATATGTACAACTATTATAAACAAATTGGTGTCGTGCTGGTCTAGTGGAATCTCAATTCTTCTTCGTATCTACGAATTTTTCCAGGAATTTGTACATTTAATAATTTAAATTGGTAACACTATCGGCTGACAGCGAAGAACAACATCTTGAAGAAACCTGAGTAATATACTTTGTAATACCGCTGTATGTGGGAAAACATAGAACTATGGATTTCGATGTATGGAGATCGAAATCGCCAATATATCGGGGCTGATGTCCAAACCTTCTTTTGGGTAAAAGCCTAGGACTCTGCAGTGGGTCTCTTATAGACTGATGTGATCATTACAAAGAGAAAAGGTTTGATATTTTCTTTGTAATGAATAAAGTAAGAAAAATACTTACCAGATTTTAAGCTATTGCATAGCTTCTATCGCGGGCCTTGAGCGTGGAGACCGAGTCCAAAAATTCCGTAACGAAAAAACCTAACACCAATCAAGTCTCAAACTTCTGTTTCTTATTTCAGTTACCATAGATCTATAGTTTCAATGATTAATATTCCTGAATAACCTACACGTATTGTAAGATAATAAAAATATTTTGACCAAAAAAGAAAAAAAAATGTTTTCTTATCGGTCACCACGCTCAAAAAGTGTAACTTGAATGAATATCAAAGAAAAAAAAAACAAAGGAAAAAAATACTGCATAAATAAAATGAATAAATAGTTATATTTGCATAAGTTAATAAAAAATGCTATGCAATAGCTTTACTGCGGCAGTCCCCGAGTGCCACACGTATTTTTTTACGTATTTAACCTAGCGTACATAATTAGCGATTAACATGCTCTGTATTTCATTACATATTATATGAATATCAAGGGGAACCAGTATTGACCTTCGATACCGGGCTATTGACTGGGGTGTGACTAATGACATCAAACGCTATTGGTTGAAGTTATCGGCTGTTCATTATATACCTCGATTTGAGTCGACATTGATTGGAGGTATCGACTCTTTATGTATCTTCAGGCCTTAAAAGGCGATCGATGACTAGATGATGGGCATAATCGCTCAGACAGTTGAGCTAGTCACACCTACAGATTATTCATCGTAACTATGGTCAGTGTTGTATTTCTGTATCGATTAACGTTCTTATTCGATTGTTTATGGAGGATTTATCGATGAAATCATAACCATGGCGTCACTATGGATGACGTCATACTTCTACATGGACGCCATTTTATCGCTGCTCCCACATATACATTCGTACGAGCGAAGCCAATGGGCAAAAACTAGTTGATAATAAAATGCATTTGGTTTAAACGATACTTATATTTAAATATAAAAAAAAAAAATTATAATCTACTTATCTAATTTCTTCAAATTTTCTGTTCAATACATTTATCTTGTACTTACTATTTTTTACCACGTAAATGTCATATATTATGTAGCTTTCTGTATTTTCTGTAGGTGGTAGAACCACGCTGAAGCTACTACTCGTTTCATGATGAATGGGTCGGCTCGTCCGCATTAGTACCACCCTCTCACCGAAAACCGACGTTAACTACCACTGCTTGCATTGTTGTGTTTCGTACGGTCAGTGAGAGCGCCGGAGGCTCACATCCCTACTTACCCTCCTTTCCCCCCCTCCCGAAAACACAGGCTGGCATTGCACTTACGACTCCCTTGGTGTTGCTATTGTCTATGGATGGCGGTGATCACTTAACATCGGGTGACCCGCCTGTTCGTTTGCCTCCGTATGATATAAAAAAAAACTTCTTTTTTTTAAAATCGCTATGACGAATGCATCTGTATTTAAAATATAATTACTTCATATAACTAACTAAGATAACAAAAAACAAAATGTTTTCTCAGAAAGTTCACTTCATATATATTTTTTTAAATATTATCTATGTAGATTAATAAGTAAAGCAGTTACTAATTACGTATGCCGGAATTTCTCTATTGAAGACTTGTGGAGTCAGTTACATTTAAAAAAAAACGGTATATAAAAGTCAAAAATAAGTGATAAAATATATATTTTGCTACAGAATAAGTAAACAAATAGATCTACATTGGTTTATAAAAAAAAAAAAAAAAACGAAGAACTGAATAACCACTTGTATAGTGTAATTTTAGGATTATAAATGAGAGTGGGTTTTGATAGGCTCCCTGATTTCAAATGGAATGCGGGGTCGCACGTGATCGGGTTTACTGAACGAGTTCCGGTTCTGTGGCTTCCATTACTCTTTGAGCCCGTTTCTCAATATGTTACAAATTCGCTTCCACCTGCCATGGCTACAATGATAACTAAAATGAAGTTTAATTTAATCTGTTACATACAAAAGGATCTGTAATAAGGTTGTCTTCAAATTGAAACTTGGCTTTGACATGTTTTTCGTTATAACCAATACCCGAAATTTTTTAGCGAGATTTTAGAATGTCATGTAGTGGATATGGATATACGTAGATATATATTATCAGTATTTTAATTAACATACTTGTCTACAGGTTTCTAGGTATACGGAATCCGTTGAAGAGCCGGCATCACTCCACGAAGAGGCTGGTTGTTATTAAGATAGCGCTCGTCTGGCTCCTCAGTATGTTCGTGTCCAGTTCAATCACAGTTTTAGGTATGAATTATATATATAACTAGCGACCCGCCCCAGCTTCACACGAGTTCAATGTAGATAGATATTCATTTTAAAGAATAACTGTTAAGGGCAGTTTTCATCTACATACCATGTACAACATATGTAATGTATTTCACGTATTTTCACGGAATATATATACTTATCATAGGAGGCAAACGAATAGGCGGGCCACCTGATGTTGAAAGATGATCTTGTTAGAATTTTCCTGGAGGTTTTCGTGGCAAATCAGAATGCATGCTCCGTGGTATTATTTCAGATCCACTTCACTTGTGCACAATAACTAAACTATATTACGTAAAGCACCACCAACATTACATAATATAGAGTCAATTAAAACAAGACTATGGATAAAATATAAAGACGACTACATTGCATTATGAGATCCTGTCAAAAACTCTCATTCACATATATTGGCACACCGAATAACAAATATATACTTTTTATTAATTCCTCAAAGATATGACGGGCTGCATAATCTCAACACAAAATACCAATATTTGATGTACACAAGCTCATATACTACGTGTCGCTAATCTGACGCAAGCCGCGCATGCGCAATACGGTCGGTCACGCTTACTAGCATGTCATGATGTTAAATTATATATTTATCTCCTGCCAAAAATACCTCTCAACGCGTTTAAAGCAGTAATCACTTCCACCAACCAGGTGATTTTGCCAGTGAAAATATGAAATCTCATAAAAGTCAGTCAAACTATTACGAATAATTACGGAACACGGAATCGGAATTTCTTATATAAAGGTAAACCAAAGGCGTTACGAAATTAATTTCAGGAAGATATCAAAGTATAATTATTCAAACTAAATCTATTAGTAACAACAGTAATATGAGAACGTGATGCGGGAAGCTTGAGAATCACGTGACATTGCAAGAAATTGGTTCGCAACAGCGCCCACATGTTCCTTGGAATTGCGAAGTTACGCGAACTAAAATAAGTTTCCCAAACTTATTTAATTGTACTCTTATTGTCTACTGGTACGGTGTTGTATTGTGTATTATTCGAGTTGCTCTACTGGAAAATATATAAAAACTTCTATTTTTAAGTACTATCCACTCTCTGCGACTTCGTTACTTCGTTATTTTGGGCTAACACGCAACGGAGGCTTTGAAGAGAAAAAAAACTACGATTTTTAAACATTCTCCATTGGTGCCCCGCTACTATTGTTCTTAGCATGATGATACAGCCTATAGCCATTCTCGATAAAGCTATATAACATTGAAAGAATTTTTCGAATCGGACCAGTAGTTCCTGAGATTACCCCCTACAATGTCGCAAACTAACAAACTTTACCTCTTCATAATATTAGTATAGACTAGTTTTTATTCGCGGGTTTGGTCACGTTATTATAGCTTTACTATATGTCTCTTGCTTTCACATATTCTTCGGAAACATGAAATCATGAAAACTGAGATAAGGTTCCCAACTTATTTACTCTTATTGATTATTGGTACTATATTGTATTGTTTTATAGTGTGTATTAGTAGGTTACCCTTACTAGAAAATAATTAAAAACTTGTTTTATTAAAAATTAGCTATTACTCGCGACTTCGCTCATGTTATTATATAAGCTAATAGGTGGGAAATTAGAGAAGTGATAGTAGAGAGTGGATACAGGACCTGGCGGACGCGCGCTATGGGCCGCCGTATAGACGCCGTCCGCCCGGTCCTGCGGGAGTGGATAAATTGGGAGAGTGACTCCCTGACGTTTAGGATGGTGCAGGTACTTACCGGGTATGTCTGCTTCGGGTGACACCAGCACCATATATACTCTGTCCGAATGTGCTGCGTGGAAGAGGCAGTGCCGTACTCTGGCTGCGGCTGTAGGGATGGGCAATTTATCATTGCCGAGTCTGGTTTTGGCTATGCTCGCCAGCGAACAGGTTTGGCGAGCTAAGGCCTCCTTCTGCGAGGAGGTCATCTCGCAGAAAAAAAAAAAACAAAAAAAGTTAAGTCGCCAGCAGCGGCAGTACTAGATAAAGATAAAAATTTATAGAAACACGGTTTTTAACTAGAGTCACCATAGGTTCTAGAACTGCGTAACGAAAACAAACTTGAATCGTGTATCTCAAGATTTGTACGCAGATAAAAAATTGCACCTATAGCTTTATTTTTCCAAAATGATAATTGATTATAACTTTATCATATAAATATTACTGAACTCTCCTCATTATATTCTGTACATTTGAAACAAAGTTATAAAACATTAAAGCTCCTGTTTTCTTTTTATTAAATTGCATATTCATTCAATTCAATTAGCTTTGTGCTATATTATTATTTACCTTGTTGATTGGAAATTAATAAAGTTGCTTAAGTACAGTCACTAAAATGTTTTTTTTTAATTGCTGAATCATTCATATTATATAAGTCTATTTAAATTTTTCGACGCTGTTGTGAGTCGCGTTAAGTTTACGTATGACCATTAAAGTATTTTACGATGCTCTTATTTGAATCAGTTTCTATTAAAGTTTTCTTTTATGCTTTAAATATCCAATTTCAAATATACTTAAGTACAAGTTTAAACATACATTTATATAAATTTCCATTTCACGTAAATCGATCATTAGCCTCTAGTTTAATAATATTACGAAAATTTTCTCTATTGCCTTAAGCAACTTGTTCGATTTTTAATCTAAAGAAATTGTACCAGAGCTTAACCTTTTAACCAAAGCTTAACATTTTATGATGAATTAGATAAGAAGTGGTAGTTTGAATTTATTTATTGGTTGCTGTGAGCATCTTTATTAACATCAGTCAACTAGTTGCTAACAGTAACAGATAAAGCCAAAATCTGTATGCTTTTTTGAAGTTAAAATTGCTTTAGATTCATTGTATTACAAATGTATGAAACGAACAGGCGTAGTTACAAAGAGACAAATAAAATCTGTAGCAATTAACATGTGAGAGAAAGAGAGAATACATTATACAGTGTTTCTTATAGAGTTTGTACATGTGTGTATTACGAAGTCTTAGTCCATTGTTCACGTGTACGATTTATATAAATATTTTATCTTTTTATTTCTAGGACACGTGTGAACTGCACACCTTGTTTTTAATGCTTTAAGTGTGTAGTATCTAACGTTGAATATAACACGTGTCACGTGTATTGAAGTGTGTGTTAGAGTATTTGTAAGCGAGAGGATTGCTACTATCTTGCATATGGTGATCAATCAATCACAGTAGTCTTTTTCCTATACCGACTCAAAAAATATCTTTTAATTCGGTTGTGTTGTTTATTAAGATTATCAATTTATTGCACGTGTGTTGGTGCTAGTTATTGTTTTTGGATTGCATTGTAATTTCCGTAAATCCTTCTTGGTTAAAGAATAAATCCCCAGATTTTTTCCTACTGGACGGTTCACAGCGACCTGAAAGGAAGCTCTCTTGAATCTATGATCTCGGAATTTAAGTGTCTCGTTAAATCAGAATACATTACTTTCTTTGATTTGAATTACATTGTATTTTCTTCTTTGACTTTTATGACGATTCTTTATTGGTTCCCTTAAGGTTTGTTAATAGATTGGCTTCGTTGACATTTAAATTGAATGTTTTTTGTTGGAAATTATTCCAAAACTAGTGTTTGTAACTTCGATGTTTTCATTTATATAGATATTTATGTACAACTTTTCGAGTATTATAATTAGGAACATGGTAGAGTAGTACAAGCATTGGATTATTATTACGACCGCATGTCCATTACTATAGTTTCAGTTACCGCGGTTACATTTTATTGTATTTAATATTATTTTCAATCATGAGGAGAGATGAAAACCATATAACTAGAAAAGTGTTGAGTATGATGGTGGATGGATATACGAGTAGAGGAAAACTGAAAAAGGTGTGGATGGATTGTGTGAAAAATGATATGTGCGTAAAAGGTGTGAATACTGAAATAACATTTGATAGGAGAGAGTGGAAAAAGAAAACATGTTGTGCCGACCCTACTTAGGTGGGATAAGGGTGATGATGATGATTATTATTTTCAATCATATAGCTAAATTTCATAACCAAATTTTATTAAAATAAATATAATATTATAAAATTAAAATTTTGTGAATTCTGCGTACAAATAAACTGAACGCTGTTCGTAATGGGAAATTCCTTTTAATCAAAGAGCCTGGAAATTGTTACGAAATCTAATAACGAGAGAAAATCTATTATTTATTAGGTAAAAATATTAACAAATATTTTTGTAACTTTGTAATAATTTGTAGAATTAATTGGTAGAGCCACGCAGAAGGTATTACTGGTTTCAGCATGAATGGGTCGCCTCGTCCGTGGCAGTACCACACCTCTCACAGAAAACCGACGTGAAATAACAGTGCTTGCATTATTGTGTTTCGTTCGGTCACTGAGAGCGCCGGAGAACCATCTCCCTTCCGCTTTCCTCCTTTCCTTATTCTTCCCCTCCCTCCTCTCCCATATACAGGCTGGCAACGTACTCCCCTAATGTTGCTAGTGTCTATGGACCGTGGTGATCACTTAAGATCACGTGACACATCTGTTCGTTTGACTCCTTTGATATAAGAAATTATAATAATTTGGATGTATTTTTAATATTTTTTATTTACCATATTTGAACACAACTTTTTGCAATAAAAACTCGGCTGTAAGTCTAATCATAGGTACTGATAGTTGTAGGTGTGGCAAAATAATTTTGAAACGTTAATGGCATAAACAATACTCTGATTGATAATATGAATAAATAGTATATGTCTATTATAGTTATTTCACTATAAGTGTTCATCTATTTTAAAAATGAAAGTGAAATGTCGCCGCTAGAAAAGGCTCTTTATTTGTACACTAGCTTCTGCCCGCGATTTCGTTCACGTGGAATAGTTACTTTGGGCTAACTAAAACGCAGCGGAAGCTCTCAAGAGGAAAAAAAAACTCGTTTTTGAATCATTCTTCATTGGTGCTCCGCTCCTATGCTGATTAGAGCTTCATAGCTCTGCATAAAGGGTTAGTGTTATTTTAATCGTACTTCGGTGAACCTGTAAAGACCGTTCCAGGTCAACAGCGTTCTCATTTCGAAAAAAAAAAAAAAAAATTCAATCAGTTGTTAAGTTCAAGTGGATAAAAATAAATAATAAATATTGTGTTTTGCTTTTTTGTTAGAAATAATGTATTAGTATTATACGTTTATGTGTATTAAGTTATTTTGAAAATATTTGTTATTTGTAATTATTTTAAGGTTGAAAAGAATTTGATTTTCGCATTTAGAATAGATTATTCTGATAGATCTTATTCGAAATGTATATATATATATATAATATTTTAAATTTCATCGAATGTACTGTATAACTGATAACGGTCGGCTATAATAAATAGGAACGTGGACACAAAATACGAGCAATCTCCAATCTCGTTAGCCTTAAATAACCTAATGCAAACTTTCCTATTCACTACACGGGTCCTAAATAACACGGGACTGCGTAAACAAAGCGGCTAAGTGTAACAAATAGGCACTTTAACTTCACTTTCAACAGCTACACTGTTTGGGAACGAGTAAACAAATCGTCTGAACCGAAACTGTTTTGAATTAGAATCCCTTTACCGGGCCTACGGTCTATTATACATATTTACGTACATATGTATCTACTTTAAAAATGTCTTAAGAGAGTATACCATGTATTTTCTAGCAAATCGATGAACAGACGATGCGTGTGCTTGGATTTCACGTCAAAACGTGTGTGTATGTATCTAAGAAAGAATGTGACCTAGAGATGAAGTGAAATATATCATAATATTAGTTACCAAATCGTACTCGCCCTCGAATAAATACATTTTAAAGAGAATCAGTAAAGTAATATCAAAGGGTTTCTAAATATTTGACCACAACCGTTTTGTTAATGTATGAATCTTTATGGATACGCTATTCTCTCAGAGAGTCTAAAACTAAAACTAACACTAAAATCCCACGGTGTACTGTCCGGCGCTCTAATTGGGCGGCATAGGGTCCAGCATGGTAAACTATCAAGCCGCCCCAGCCCAGTGAAAGGCGCTACCGTGTTCCATCCTAATTGGAAGCATCCTAATAGCACACACTAGCTGTACCTCCACCTGCACGTCCTTTCGTCAGGCGAATTGTGAAATTGGAAGATGAGTCTCTCGGTCTCGGTGACTATGTGCTATAGTGCAGCTCCCGGAACACACTTATACATGCTTAGTGACAAACTTTCAACTTGAGGATGCTAGTTAGCTAGGAGGACTTAAGAAAATTTCCTAACACCGTGCAATGGTTTTATTAGGTTACTTTCCTTCACTAAAGGAACTACGTCGATAGGAGAGGTCCCCGTAAAAATGAGACCTCATCGCTTAAAAAGGTTGATTCTATTTGTTCTATCACCAGGTTTAATGAATCGCACAAACATCATGCCGACTCCGGACCTATGTGTGATTAACAACCGCTTCTTCTGGATTTTTGGATCATTGGTGGCGTTCTACATACCGATGCTTACGATGGTGGTGTCTTTCGCTTTGACTGTTCAGTTGCTGAAGAGGCAGGCAAGGCTTGCCGCCACTCCTGTACCGGGCGGAACACAGAGAAGGTAACTCTTTTATCACTTCAACTTAAATCACAGCATATTTAAGACATATGGTGGCACTCTAATTAAGTAGGCGGCTCTGATGTTATGTGCTGATATTAGAATTCAGTATTAAGGATATACTGAGGACGAGATGTACTTTTTGGGTACTTACTTCATACCTTCATGTAACTCTAATATTCTATACAAGACACACGCGGATTCGTTTTAAATAGCAGGATTTTAAAACTTCCTTGATGCTTATCATTATATTTTGATCGATTTAAATGAAACATTTACAAACCTATAGGATACTAGCAGCCCTGGCGGACGTCGTTTCTCCCTGATAATAAATCTTGACAAATTATATCTAATCTAGTAGTTATTGCATGAAAGATTTCTAAACATTCCTCCGACTTTGAAAATACGATAGGCAACATTTTTGTGTCACAAAAAAAAAGTGGCGGGGAGGGAATACCGCATGAAGTTGGCTTTTTGCTGTTTTTTTTTTATTTAAATATTTACCTGTAATACAGAAGTTTCACTTCTATTGTATGTAGTAATGTCATATACTATTTTTTTAAATGTTTCAGTCACTGTAAACTTAGTGAAACCTGTAATATACATTCAAATCTCACCTTACTTAACAGAAAGATTAAGAAAAATATTCAAGTAAATATATAGACGATTCCCATTATATCCAAAGATTTCTTCTATACCTATGCGATTGGAGAGTAAACAGTTTTTATGTTACCCGTTCACTGAACATTATGATTGATTGCGTATCGAGCCATCCCACTTCGTTAGGGCGTTTGGAGTTTGGCCAAAACATGTTACATGTTGGATTGATCAATTTGTCACACTGATCACACTGTTGCTAGGATGAAATTATAACTGTATGCAGCCATACCCTGTAAATACCGCAGTACTAATTGAAATGTACTGATTTGTATCATTTTTATAGTTTATAAATTTTACACGCGTAAACTTATTTAAAAGGCCAGTAATGCAATTGCTATTCCTCTGCTGTTCCTTCTGTCTATAGACGGTGGTGATCGCTTATCATAAGGTGGACCACCTGTTCGTTTGTCCCCCATAATATAAAAAAAATGCATTTGACTATAATCTCACGTAATGTTAAACGATGAGATGACTTAAGATAGTGAACACGCTACACCTAGAGATTGACTTATTGTCAAGAACGGCTGCCAAAATAGACCTACTGCTTGGCGACAGATATTTAACTTAAGAGTGGTAACTAACCGGGCGAGCTTAGAAAAAACCCTACCCTGTTATGCTTTTATCACGAGGTTTTCATTCACAGAGAGCTAGCTCCTAACCTAAATCAATTTTAAATAATTCTAAAAATTGAAAAAAGAATACAGTTTTTTCATTGTTTTGAGTTTTTACTTTCGTCGGCTCTCCTTATGACGACCTCAACCTATTTTTATTCTATTTTAACTCAAGTATATCTATGCTTATATACACACCTGTGCTTGTATACACCCGTATACAATCTCCTTTGTTAATAAACTCGCGAATAAGCTGAAATCCTTTATCATTTGTTTGCGTACTTGTTACGTAAATTTGAAATAACTTTGAAGTCTTAAGCTCGAAAAGTCTGCGACAAGTTTTCCACTTAACTCGGCTTATTTCTGCTTATACAAATTTATTGTGGGCTTCTCTGTGATTTATAGCGCTATCTCTAATAATAATAACCGTACGATATTTTGAATTTGTTTGTTTAAAAGTCTATTGTTTATTAGTACTATCCCATTATATAGATCAGGGCTGTCCAAACCACGGCTCATGGCTTGAGTTGTTGCGGCCCGCAGAATCTTTTTATCTTTCTTGTTCTAATTACATTAATGAGTAAATTATTTTTCTTGCGACGAAATTTAAATGTTTTGGGTATGTATTCGATAACGCCGCATACATCGCTATTGTATCGAGAACTCTGAGAAATCCCCGAACGCAAGGTACATCACGCGTCGTTCATTAACAAAATTTGAGAGTGCTATAGCACTCTTTACTCACTCATTAACAATCGCAGTTGAGAGTATAAAGATTGATTATCAACTGGAACTGTGTGATCTATAATCAGACCCCTTTTACAAGGGCAGAGCAGAAACAGGAAATTAATTCTTTAAGCTCCTTATTGAACGTTTCCCGAAACTGACGAATTTTGGGCTAAAAATGGGTTTGATGATGGGCAGTACCTATCTTTGTGAAAGTGCATATTCAACAATGAAGCTTATAAAATCGAAATACAGGTCTTCCTTGACAGATATTTCACTTAAATATGCACTGCATCTAGCTATTACTAATATTGATATAAATGTAAA
This sequence comes from Antheraea mylitta, assembly GCA_014332785.1. Lineage (NCBI taxonomy): Eukaryota > Metazoa > Arthropoda > Insecta > Lepidoptera > Saturniidae > Antheraea > Antheraea mylitta. The sequence continues at coordinate 3,418,081 of JACEII010000015.1, forward strand.
AGACAAATGAATGAAAAAGTGGATAATAAAATAATGTTACCTATTATACCTGTATTTTACTTTTATAAATATTTTGCGGCCCCCCAATGTATTTGGTCATTTTTGTTGGCCCTGAGTCCCATCTACTTTGGACAGCCCTGATATAGATAATGCCAAGCGATTAGCTGAAGCAGATAGACCATTTTTTGAGTCAAGGTTAGTATTGTGAGTGCGATGTACTCTGTGCTCACAACTATGGAGACTAGATGAATGACAATATATACCTTATGACTGAATCAGAATAACTTCCTTGGGCTTGTAAGATTTAAAACCAAGTTTCTTAGTAAACAAAATCAATCGTTTGTTGATAAAGAATGTTTTGAACTTAGTAGAAAAAATTCTAGCAACAGAGGTAGAGATTAGCAAAACAAAACTGTGGAGTTTATTTTTCTATTATAAGTGCGGATTTTTTGATAAGGATTTATAGAGTGGATTAATATATGAACGATGGCGGTATTAGGAATTGGTTTCTCCGTTCCTCCATTGGTTCCGTTATAGATAGGAACTACTCGTTTAATATTATAAGATAAACACTATGATTGAGTTCCAAAGAACCAAAGATAAATCTAACAAAGTACTTTAATATAATTATATGTTTTGCAATAGAGTAATAAAACTTGCTTATATATGTTGGAATCAATTTTCTTGAGTTACTGGTGATCTTAGAACCATGTTCAAGATAATTATACATCATAAACATCGCTATAAATATGTCCAGAACAAACAATTACATTAAATGTTTATGGTCGATAATATTGCCTATGTTTACAGATTGGTCTGGTCGGTTTTATGGTTCTAATTTGTTTATATATCCTTTGGTAACAACTCGTTAGTATCATATACAAAAGAATAATATCAAACGGAGACAAGGAGCATTGGATATGTTTAACGTTGTGTTATTTTTTAATTCAGTATCCTAATTCCTTTTAGTTAATAAGTTCTCCGTTGTGAATTTTCTTGCCATTGGACTATATGTTTGAATCGGCTAGTTTTATTTTCCTTTATACAAAACTAGTTTTTACTTAAGGCTTCGCTCCCGTTAATGTAGATTTGATCTATACCTCGGGAACCTATAGATTTCTTGTATGAATGTATGCAAAACTTCATGATGATCCTTTTGGTAGTCAAGATATGAAAGCGCAACAAACAGAAAAACTCCTGGTATATACACAAGGAGAGAAAGAAGCCCTGATAAACAAGGACTATGGTGCAGTGGAAGGATAGCACGTTCTGACAGTCCATGACTCTCAAGCATTAGCCGTCAAATCTGTGATGATCTTGCAAACAAAGGGCAGGGGGATGCAAATCCAAGTAGCAATATCCAGACACACTGACACCTGTGTCTACTATACCGACGTGACTGGCGACAGTTTTAGTAGATTCCTCCATCGAGCCGTGGATGCTCCGGCGCGGAATATAGTGGATAATTTAAAAATGGCAATAAAAGATAATCTCAGTGAAAAAATAATGTTATATAGATATGGAACAAATATAAAATAGATGAGTAAAATAATAACACATTTTAAGAGATTTTTGACAAAGCTAATAAAATTAATGAAAACAGAAAAAAAAGCGCGGACCAAGAGTCTGCAGAAATAAAAATAAACAAACTCACAGTGGAATTAATCATATTAATTCTTCATCTAAACTATTTGCTCAATTCCGAGTTAAAGTCATAGTGTCGTGGCTTTATCGTAGTAATTGTAAAGAAAAATAAATAAAAAAATTGTGCAGTTAGCGGACCCCCGTCAGTAACGTAGTTCCTTAAGTTTTTTCTACAACTCCGAATGAAATTCGAAATGAAATCTGTATATTTCAAATTTTTTTTTATATTATTTTTGGAGGCCAATAATTTTTTACATCATAAAGTTTCATTCAATATTTTAGGAAAAGTATTTATTAATAAAAAATATAAACAAGATAGTAAATTATACGGTAAATGAAAACAATTACCAAATGAAAAACACTCAAATCACATGTACAATAAACAAATGTAAACAGTAAATATTTGTATCAAGGTATACAATTTTATCGACTTACTTTTCTAAATCATTTGCTGCAGTTTTCATTTTTCAAAACTTGATTACAATAATAAATTATTCACGTATGATCCATCTATCTAACACAAATAACAAATGTTTTCACGAAATTTACACGCATCTGTACAACTGTGTGTTGAGGTTATATGACAAAAAGAGACATGAACAGAGAGAGAGTTGCGCATCCCGCTTGTAGTAAACTCCATACATACACAGCATATTCGTTACGTGACGATTTCTGTAGTCGTAGTCCGGTGAAGCTGTTAAGACATTGCTGGGTCAATAGCGTAGACATTTCGAAAAAAAAAAAAGTGACGATTTCTAATAAATCGCACTACCCGTAAACCGCGTTAAGGAACTTTGTTCCAAAAAACTGAATCTAAAAATCAAGATCCATAAACCAAGACAATTGTATCTAAAGTTTTTTCATATAACAATCATAATTTGACAGTTCATTTGTACTCTCTCCCCTAGCTATGATCGATCGTTTGTCACTGGTGATGAATGATGATTGTTACAATTTTTGTTAAATTGACCCCTCAGCGCGACTGATTTGATTGATTGATAGTGATGCCTGTTTCCTGTAGAGGATGTATGAAACGCTTCAAGTATCCAGTGATCGTTCAAGAAGTTCTTACAATTGGATAGAAATTGATCAGCATTTATTTCATTGGTAGAGTTGATGAGTCACGCGAATTAGGCTCTTTTGTTGGATCAAAATACATGTGATGCTGAGTCATGATAGGTCAAAGATGTTAATGTACTAAAACGAGAAGAATACTCGATGAATGCTAACTAGAAAACACTCCATTCCTGAAATAGCCTTTTTTTTCTCTCGAACTGACTACGCTATTAACCTAGGAAGGTCTTAACAACTTCACCGGACTACCCTTATAACTGCTTATAACGTAATGGTTTTGTTGTTGTTTAATAGGGTAAGGACTAAGCGATTAATGCGTGATTATAGCTACATCAACATAAGATAATAAAGAAGCTTTTTATTCTATAAATTTAATAAATTGCGATAAATAAAATTAAAAGCGATAATTTTTATGTCTTATTAAATGTGGAATTATATGCATTTTCCGTGTGCTTGTAGTGATCACTTAACAAAATGTTGGTTACTTCATAATATAAAATAAACTTGCTGATACGATGAGGAAGTGAATGAATGCGATGTGTGAATTGGTTATTTACCTATTCCAATTGTACTTCCAAATTCCAAAAATCTTAAAAACCCACAATCCGATTACAGCGGCTTCCACCGTTACCAATTGTGAAACCAAACAATTCAATTACTAATTTGGACACATACCTAGCAATTCACGTACTCAATTAAACATATATCTAGTTGGTTTAGCGAATCACTAACGCATGCGCGGAAGAGAGGCGGACGTAGCACCATCTATCATTCAGCAATATCAATAATTTAGTTTTGTTTAAAATACGAACAACCTGGGTAACAAAACGAGGGTAACCTGTGTTTTATCTAAAAAATAATAAAAATGACTATTCATAAATAAACAGTCATTATTTTATGGAACAAATTTGTAGTCCGTTTTTAGTGCATATTTTATACTTTATACTATATTTTATACTAGCCTCTGCCCGTGACTTCGTTCGTGTATAATAGATACACTAACACGCAGCAGTTCTCAAAAAGAAAAAAAAACATCTTGATTTTGAAACATTGTTCATCTGTGCTCAGCTTCTATTGGTCTTAGCGTGATGATATATAGCCTATGACCATCCTCGATAAATGAGCTATATAACACTGAAAGAATTTTTCAAATAGGACCAGTAGTTCCTGAGATTACCCCCTACAACGTCACAATATCACAAACTCACAACTTCACCAACTTTACCTCTTTATAATATTAGTATAGATATAAAACAATTTCAATGTTTCACATCTGCCAGGCATCCCGTGATGGCTTAGTATTGTTTTATAATATATCTAAACGGATCTGTTACATACTTATCAAAATCCTACAAGTTATAGTTTCTGGTATTCAACCTTGATAGATTACTATCCTTTATAAATGTACAAAAACAGATGAAGCATAAATAATCAATTTTTGAAGATTCATCCTCCGAGGGAGATAAAGTTTCCGAGATGTTACCGATGGGAAATTCCATCAGACATAGGGGCAGTAGTTGGTTGATAGATCGACGTACTGTGGTTTATTGTAGTGGGAATACCTTGTCTGAAAGAGCACTGAGATATATCGAGAATGTCGATTTTTTTTGTAACATTTTTTTTGAAATGGTTTATATCTAGTATTAAGTTAAATATACAACTGATATGTAATACACATGTTTATTTAATTATTATGAGGGGCATCTTCCTACGTTGTTCACAACCTATGCATAATGATAAGGGCTTATGGGACTGAAAGGGACTCGCTAATATGCTTCTTTTCTGTAGTGTAGGAGACCTCCTTTCTTTTCACAGCTGATATAGCTCGCACCATACAACAATCGTCCATAATCGATAATAATAATATAAATTCCCACTAAACAATTTATTATGGATTTTGTAGTCACCGAAACCTTTGCCGTTGCAATTTAAACTCCTACTATTTGATGTAGCGGTGAGAGGGTTAAAAAAAAGTCGAGGCACGTTAGTCTGGTTTTCACATCTATTGACACTCGGAGCAACAAATATAGACATTTTTATACAGTTTATGAATTAATTAAATACTAGAGGGCGCCCAGTGGTCGACATTCGACCATAGTTATTTGATATTTTAAAGTTTGAACTTTATTAGGGTTCTTTTGTCAGAGGGTATTCTTCTATAATCAAAGGTTTTCATCATGGTTACTCAATTATTTGCCATGATCTTTAACTATATAAACATTAAAAAAAGTCTATGTGTAAATGAAAATTGACATTAATTATAAATTTGAAACACATATCACGTTATAAATCTCTTAAATTTTAAGCAAACATAACTTTACGAAAATAAAGAAAGTTATCGCAACCCATGACACAATTTTCAATTAATTTTACACGACACTATGGGGTGGTATTTCTGGGTGATATTGAATTAAATGTAGTAGTCTGTTCATTATGACAAATAGTGATATGCCCAGTATCATCGTTTGGAAAAGTAATGGATGCACAATACAATCAAATGGTGAATTCAAGACAAAGACGTTTTTAATACTACCATTAGCTTTTGAAAATAAATTATTTTTTGTTGATACATAAGGTTGAATCGCAACATTGTAACCGCGGAGGTCTAAGTCATGGATTACTTTTATGAACAAAATTCTTATTTTTATTATATAAATTGTTTTTTGGCTCATTTTTTTTATTAAATCATCATTTGAAGTGAGTTCACCATAAAAAATAATAAACATTACAATAATAGTTATATTTTATAATACCATTGTTGGATGTAGGATGAAAAATGGTAATTGGAACGTAAGAGTTAAAAAATACATGCAGTCGAGCATAGCAACCTCCTTCACAACCTCTTTTGAACTTCGTAATTATTGACGGCTGTCAAAATGACTTTTTTGTTTACATGTGTGTATAGGTTGTGTAAAATTCAAGCAGTAGTGTGAGTAGTGCATATTTTAATAAAATTAATGTACTTCTAATGCATTTTATTTAAAATAAACAGCTTTCTGCACTTCTCCGCCATATAAACTGTAAATATGCCAAATTTCAAGTTCACCCGTTTACGGCAAATAGGTTAAAAAGGGGTACAATTTTTTTTGCTTCACGTATTAATATATAGATATGATGAGTTGCATAACGCAATACAAATGACGCAAGCACGATACCTCACGTCCGTCACGCTTCACCAGCATATCGCTGACGCGAAACCAAAAGCTTTTACAACGCGCCTTAATCATTTTTTACTTTACTAAATAAAATCTAATACCTTTAAACGAGCAATTCTTGTATAATTTTATATCGTTATATATTCAGGATCTCGGAAACAGATTCATCTATTTCCGTGAAACTTAGTATGTAGGTAGTTTCAGAGACGATAAATCGATTTAGGTATATTTTATTCATAGAATTTTTTTTTTAACTCAGTTTTCATGCAATGAAAAAATATACCTAAAATATAAAGGTAAATTTCGCCGCCGCTGTCAAAACGAAAATAGCTCAGATGGAAATCGGTTGTTTCGAAAATCCGTGTAACCCCAATTCGAATCCGAATGAAGAGAAGAGAGAGAGAGTAAAATAGAGATATTTTTTTTATTTTTGTAAGAAAATGCTAATTTTTGCTAGGCAAACCTAACAGTTTAATTAGATTTCAAATTGTTTTTCAAAGAACCGAGCTAGGCTCGCCAGGTACTATAGGTTAAAGAACGGATAATGTACTATAGTGTGTTAGATTAATCTATACATTTTAGCTTAAACAATATACATATATTGATATTTTACAGTAAGACTAGGAACTGAGAATTATGTTTATCAGACAAAAGACACTCATTTGTTACGTTCGATCGTATGAACTTTGGACCTAATAGTTCGACTGATTAACACTTCGCTACGAGGCCTGAGTCTGGGTATTGAGCAAATATTGCAATTGTTACGTATTTTATTACATTCTTACAATGATCTCAAGTGCAAGTATTTCCTTGAAAAAATACAAAAATAATAAGAAAAAACAGCCAAATTTCCATGACCAATTTACTTATAAGCCATCTCACCGTCATACCGGTGTAGCGACGGTACAAAAATAGATATACGTAAATTATTTGCAACCGTATTCCTCGAGGATTTACCGCACAAAGGATTCATTTTATATAAACGAGTTTTAAAAATTGATGGTAACGCCGTGCCATATAGAAGGATAAGAGAAATAATCTCCAAATCCGGTATCATTGATCGGATAAAATTACTTATGTAGGTATATTTTTCACTACATGTAACAATGATCGAATTTAGATAAGGGAGTTTGTGCTCAACAAATTTCGTTAGACCCGAGAAAGGTTAATGTTTGAACCGTTTTTTTTCGTAAATTCGAATAGACTTTTTATATAAAAACCAGTAGTTGGACTTATATTACCAATACTTAAGAGTCTTGCGTATTCCCTAATTCTTATTTCAAAAAATGATTTTTAGTAATCTTTTTTTTACATCATAGGAGGCAAACGAAGAACAAGTATTATGAATGCGAATTTGAGTTTGTTTATCCGTTTGTTACGTTCTCACTACTGATGATCGTGAAATTTTCCATACATTTAGTCAACGAGACAAAGAAGGATACAGGATAAATTATACTATTTTCGAACGATAGACTGAATTTGTATTAACACAAACAGCCTCGAGCAAAGGGAGGTTATTTTTTTATATCATAGGAGACAAACTTACAGGTGAATCACCTGATGTTAAGTGATCACCTCCGTTCATAGATATTTGCACCGCCAGGGGAGTCGCAAGTGCGTTGCCATTCGGTGTGGGGGATGGTGGGGGAGGATTTTAGTAAGCGATGAGGAAAGGTAGGCCTCCGGCACTCTCACTGACCGATCGAAACGCAACAATGCAAGCACAGTTACTTCATCTCGGTGTTTCTGTGAGAGGGTGGTACTACTCAGGATGAGTCGACCTATTCATGCTGACGCCAGTAAAATAATCATTATGTTATGAAGTGTAATTATTAAAAATATTCCTAACAATAGAACTTTTCATGTTTCTATTCTCATAGGTTTGAATAGTTTTATATTGCTTACAGCTTTTTAGTGTTATTGTTCAAATCCATTCATACCGGGCGTGGTACTACGTTTTAACAATTATTAATCACGCCCACTAAGAATGGATTGTCAAACAATTGTTTCATAATGATTACACCTCTTAGTGGTACTCGTATAACTAAAAATCCTTTCTTATGTGGAATTAGACTTCAACAAGTATAAACTACGTCCTCTAAGAAAAAAATGCCTAACAATGGTTACACAAGGCTTACTCCTCATTAGTGTTGTTACTAAAATCACCCTTTAGCGAGCTTGGTAAGGCAAGACTACTGTAGGTATTAGTCACGTGCTAAAAAAATCATATTGTTTGAAGCTTTCTAGTGGTATTACTGAAATATTTTATTGACTATAATTAATGGTTAGTTAATAATTATTGTTTAGCAAACAAATCTTTCAGAATATTTATACCTCCTTAGTTGTATAAGTAAAAATCCTATCCTATCCAGAAAGTGCTTCAGCAAATATTAACCACGTTTTACAAGAAACAAATGACAAGCAATTGTTATATAAAGTTAATTCCTCTTTAGTGGTATTACTAAAAATCTTTTTTTCAGTAAATTATAATAATAAATACTCGATACGTTCTCGTATCCAAATAACCACATCTCTCTCAATCATGCGTAGATAGATGAAGGATGGATGCATAGTGAATGGAAAGCATATAATTTTTGAGTTATAATTTTATAAAGATAAGCAAAAATACATTAATTCTATTTTAAAATGTCTTTCTTGCAGACAGTGTGGTGGTTTTGACAATGTTCCGCTACAAGGAATGCGTCGTTTAGGAGCTCGAAGTTCTCCGGACCTATCACCAGGAAGGTCTGTCTCTAGACAGATGACGTGGAGGGTCACAAGTACATCTAGGTATATCTTCTAATAAACAACTCCAATGTAATCAATTTTGCATATTTTAATATTAAAAAAATTAAAAACGGACTGCCAGAGTTCAATTCAGTTATTTCCAGTATGAAAAAGAGAGCCTGTTACGCTGGCATTTCCTTGTGTTAGCTTTAATAGAAGAAAAAAGTGACAAATTTTTTTATGTTTAAGTTTCTTTATAAAGTACCCAACATCATACCCTTGCCGTACCGTGAAAATGTGAAACAATGTCCCGGCTAGTGTGTTCTCGCTTTGCTATAACATGGGGTTCTATAAGCGTAACCTGAAGAAACCTTTAGTCAGGTCGGCATGCTAGTGGTGATCGGAACTGGTGTCCCTCGGTGGTCGCCGTTGTTTTTCTGTTTGGATGTACTTACCACCAGGAACAGTGCAGTCACTTTGCCTTGCTATTATAAAAAAAGCAAATTTTACATATATAATTTTTGTCGTTTACCAGATCGCAACGAAATAAAGTCGGAATTAGTGTCTCACACCCTCAACTCAGTTACATGAACGGTTGCGGAACCGGGAACATTTCGGGGCAGAGCAAGCGGGGCCGTGATGTCGCAACACAAACTCCGGAGAGTATCTCTGCAGAAACCAGAAGAGCTAGACTGAGGCCGCTTAAGCTCACACTAACCGCTCCGAATTCACTGACGCTGAGGTGAGTTCCGCTTAAGCTCACATTAATCGCTCCGAATGCTCTGACGCTGAGGTGAGTTTCGCTTAAGCTCACATTAATCGTTTCGAATTCTCTGAC
>JACEII010000015.1:3427528-3439602 GCA_014332785.1 Antheraea mylitta
CCTAAAGATAGCCATAAAGGACCAAAATGAAACCATCATAAAGGAAATAACGTCATTAAAAAATCCTTCCTAAAATTGTTAATAGTTAAATGAAAGATGAAAAATAAAGAAATAAATATATACAATAATATTAATAAATAAATTAAAACGAAACAGGTACCAATTTTGACGTACACAATAAATAAAAAGAAAGCAAAAAAAAAGGCGCAGACCAAGAATTTGCAAAATAGAAAAACAAAAAATCAATTGAAATAGAATATGTACTTAAAAAAATAATAAACTCAATCGAGTTTGCGGGTTCTTTTTTATGACTAGATTATTTTCACTGGTGGTAATTTTGATCTCCATAAGCGCAGTCTTGGGTCCTAAGCTGAATAAAGTATTTTCCATTCTGAGAAATATTAATGCAATAGAAAACTAAACTTCTAAATGATAAAATAAATTATTTAAAGAAGTATATAATGATTAAAAATTATACCATTTTAATACAGTAATTTATAAGCAAAACCTCCCATTTTATAAATACAATCGTGGAAAAAATGTACGGAATCCCATTTATTGAGTTTATACATTAACAAAACGTCGGGTTCCGCTGCATTAGAAAGACAAAGGAAAGTAAATCACTCAAATTCAAGTCAGAACCTTGTTAGGGCAGCACATAACGAGACACAGATGTATAGAATGATGAAATGAGGGTTTTGCAAGCCACAATAATGTTGTTCAGTTCTGGAATATTAATGTTTTGTGAATTTGAATCTGTTTACTAACTATGCTTATATGTATAAGTTTGACTGCATTAAAGTTATATCAAATAAACTTGTTAAAATAGGACAGTAGTAGTAAATCATCATTTTTGATTGGATTGAAATACTTTATTTAATTTGGGCCCTAAAAAAACATAGTTCGGTGAAGCTGTTAAGGTCTCACTAGACCTATAGTGTAGTCAATGTAAAAAAAAGAAGGGCCTAAAATAACGGATACTTTTATATGTATAGATTTGCATTAACATATTATATACTAGCTTTTAATCGTGGCGTCACTTGATTTAATGTAGATTTGGCCTACTTCTTGAGAAGAGTACATTTTTTCTGAGTAAAATGTACCTAGTGCCCTTCTCTTTATACCCGATAATATATGCAAAAATTGCGTGAAGCTGTAACAAAAAAAAACTCATCTTCAGATTTTGTAAAACTAAGCATTGAAGACAATTTCATCTATATTAGTCTATACTAATATTAGGTCTTTACCTATGACATTGCTGTTTTGTATGAAAAAAATTAAACGATTTTTTTCATGTATTTTTTATTTGTATTAATCGAAGTAATCACCCATGTAATCAATGCATCTTTGCCAACGCAGTGGCAGCTTATTGATGCCCTTCTTAAAGAAATCAGCTGGACAGGAGGTAACAAATTCTTCAGAGGCATTTTATACTGCCTCTTGGATATTGAATTTTTTTCCCGCCAAGGAGTTAACCAAATTCTGGAAAAAGTAGTAGTCTGTAGGCGCAAGGTCTGGTGATTAGGGCGGATGACGGAGAACTTCCAACCCCAGTTCTTGCAAGTTGGAGACCGTCTGCTGTGCAGTATGTATAGATGTCGCGCGTTGTCGTGCAGGAGCAGCGGAGACGAGCGATTGACCAATGCTAGTTGGAGATGTGCCAGCTTCTCCATTATTGTGTTCAGTTCTTCGCAGTATACATCTACAGTGATGCTCACCCCGTTTGGTAAGAAGCTGTGATGAATCACACCGGCGTTAGACCATCAAAAAGTGACCATCATTTTTCTAGGAGTAAGTTTTCGTTTAGGGCATTGTTTAGGTGCTAAACCAGGATCCAACCAACTTGCTGAGCGGTTACGGTTATCAAACAGAATCCATTTTTCATCACAGGTAACAATGCAGTTCAAAATTCCTTAATTTGTGTGTGTGTTGAGCAGTGCAAGGCACGTCTCGACGCGTACTTCGCGCTGGCGATCATTGAGTTCGTGGGGCACCCATTTGTCAAGCTTTTTCACCTTGCCAATTTGACGCAAATGGACCAATATTGTTTTGACGCTAACGTCGAAAGCTAATTCTGCTAAAAAATGATAATTCAGTCGTAGATTGTGTATCATCAGCTTCCACAATCGCCTTTAATTCGTCATTGTCGACCAACGTCTTTAGATGATCGTGAGGTTTATTTTTCAGGTCGAAATTCCCAGAACGGAAGCGAGCAAACCATAAACAGGTGGAGCGTTGGTTTGTAGTGTTAGCTCCGTAAACGTCGTTGATGTTGCGTGTCGCTTGTGCCGCGTTGCTGCCACGACGGTAGTCATATTCCATAATTACTTGAATTTTTAACGTATCCATGATGACAAAAAAGATTGAAATGCGATGAAAATGTAACACTAATCAATAAATAAATGACTACTTTTAGAAAAAGAATTCCATGTTTTTAAAATAAAATTAATTTGAAATTAGAATTCTTAGCCAAACAAAAAAATATTTTGATTTGAAATGGCTAGTACTGCAGAACAGCAATTTCATAGGTAAAGACCTATTATTATAAAGAGTTAAAGTTTGTGAGTTTGTGAGGTTGTAGGAGGTAATCTCAACAAGTACAGGTCCGATTTGAAAGATTCTTTCAATGTTATATAGCTCATTTATCGAGGATGGTCATAGGCTATATATTATCATGTTCAGACTAATAGGAGTGGAGCACCAATGAAGAACGTTTAAAAATCGGGGTTTTCTTACCTCGTGACAGCTTCCGCTGCGTAATAGCGTTAGCCCAAAGTATCTATTCCACGCGAACGAAATCGCGGGCAGAGACTAGTTTAAAATATAGAAAGTAAAGAAAATTTGATACAAAAGTGCCTGTAGTGAAACCAAATATCTGGCTTAAAATATAAAAGGGTACTGCATAATATCATTGGACAGGTGCACGTATCACAGGTGAACTTATGTTGAGGTAGCCGCAAACCAGTGGATTAGCTAACACCGGTTCTCAGGGTTGTCGATTATCCAGATATAATCAATTTTGTTCCGTGTATTCGATTAAGTTTTCTGTGTTGAATCTTATTTATGATTTGGTTCAACTCACTCGTTTTTTTTTTGATTATTGAAAATCTTTTGGCACGCTTAAATAAATGTTTCACGCGACTTTTTCGCCGTAGATATATTTATAGACATTCACAACTTGGCACTTCTCGGTGATGTTCGGTTAGCGTCGAGCGGCCAACCCACTCTCAGTTCCCCAATACCTAGTTAGCTAGCGTCACCCCATACAACGCACCAAATCTCTTTAGCACTATTACTTCATTCTCGCTTAGTACGCTTATTACTTCATTCACACCAATACTACAATATAAGTAGTGTACGAAAATTATTAAAAAATTTACCCTGAGTGCCAATTTTCGAGATTAAGCCATTCAAACAAATTAAAGAAATAACCTCGTAGTTTATTACTAATACAGTCTTATTTTTAAATTTTATCATCATAATGTTTCTCCAGAATCTAAATGTTATTTTACAATGTCATCGGATACGGTAATATCCTAAGTTTCAATTTTTTTTTTTTTACATCAATGGAGGCAAACGAACTGTTGGGTCACGTGATATTAAGTAATCACCACCGTCCATAGACACTAAGGAAGTCGCAAGTGCGTTGCCAGCCTGTATATGGGAGAGGGGGAGGGGCAGGAAAGGGAAAGGAGGAAAGAGGAAGAGAGGTGGGCCTCCGACGCTCTCACTGACCGAACGAAACACAACAATGCAAGCACTGTTATTTCACGTCGGTTTTTTGTGAGAGGGGTGGTAGTACCCCGGACGAGCCGACCCATTCATGCTGAAACCAGTAATAGCTTCAACGTGGCTCTACCACCTACATTCAATTCAATTTGTTGACCCTTAAGTTAAGGGTACTTGGCTAAAAACACTAAAAGGAATCTATAGTCAGGTTTAACTTTCACGGGATAATGAATGAGACGAGCTCTATGACATATACTCGCTTTGGTTTCGTCGCGCTATTTTCTGTTACTGAAAACTTGTGAACTGCGATAACGAATCCCAAGATAGTTGTACCTTCTAATACAAGAATTTACGTATTGTAACGAGTTTTATCATAAGTAAAATAATAGCTCACTGGAATTATGATGACAGCGTCGGTAATCTTTATTAGCCATGCTATAAAAATACGTATTTCTACCGAATATTTCTAGATATTTATTACAAAAAAAACCGTTAAATGTATTTGTCGTTAATTCTTAACAAATTTATGATAAAAGTTATAACGCATCATCACCAGTTTCAAATGTCTTAGTATAGTTATACATTTTCTAATAATACTAAAATATTTGCTAATTCAAAACGAGCAACCCTAAACATTTCACTGACAGTTTTGGTCCGAAGCCAAGTTAAACGAATTGAAAAATCAATTCCTTAAACATGGTGATTCTGATATCAGAATTTTAAATTTAAATGTCAAGTAATATTTTTCTTATTAGATATAACTGACCAATTATAGGATATTGAATTTAGGTACAAACGAGAATCGAACGACGTACCAATTTAATTTAGGAGGGTTATAAAACTACCACTGAGATATTGTATGGATATATAGAATTTTCAAATTTCATAACATCGTATTTCATAGTTTTAATTCAATACAAATCTATTGTAATATGTAAACATCACCATATTTGATTAACCGAGATATGTTTAACGAAAAACATTGCTAGTGACTAGTGCAAGCTAAACAGATAACACACTAGACACAAGCGTTGTATCGAATTTATATTTAAATTTGTGCGGATGATCCACCAAGGTGTGATTACGAAGCGCAAACTCAATCAATAGAACACATTATACAGGAATACCCACTTAAAAAATACAATAATTCCTTATCTGATCATTCTCACCGACGACGTCTTAAAATGGCTGAAAGAATTAAATATTTAACAATAACGAAAGGTGGATATTATATTGTCATACTATTAAATAAAAAATAAAAAAAACGTCGAGTAAGTCATAAGGAGTACCGACACAAGTGAAAACTTAAAACAATAGAATTTAAATTGTGTTCTCTTTTGAATTTTTGAATTAATTGTAGTGTTAATTATTTAAATTACATAATTTGTAAATTGAAATTGTTATCATCAGTCTCTCTTTCACATCTATTGGCACTCCGAATAATAATTATATACTTTTTATTCAGTTCATTCATTCATCAAATATATGATGGTCTGCAAAATTTAAATATAAAATATAAATATTAGATGTATACAGGCTGTTATACTTCGCCGCGTCACTAGTGTGATGCAAGTCGCGCAAGTTCAATACGGTCGATCACACTTACTAGTATGCCAGTACGCGAAATTATAAATTTATCTCCTCCCAAAAAATACCAGCCAACGCGCCTAAAGAGGTTTTCACTTCAATAAAATTATAGAATTACCATGACTAAACATATTAAGCTACCATTTGAAGCTTATTCGTTTTTCATGTAATAAGGTCTTATAAATCAATGAAAGCCGACTGCACACACGAAAAAGCATGACTCATTGTCATGATCCGCGTGAGCCGAGCGTGCAAGCTAGAGCGTAGAAGAAGCGATAGAGAGGGGTGATCGGCCTAAGCGCTCGGCTTTGACGTATCTATCCATACATAGAGTAAATCAATACAATTCATAAATATATGCATTTTTATTTTATTAATATTTTCTTATGATATTGTAACATAAACTTACCATCCGTGAATCGAATTTACAAACATTTTTTCTTATAATCGTATAATTCGTATATCAACAATTAAAATACTATTAAGTTATTTCAATAAACAGGCGCGGTCGGTGTACACGCTATCGTTCTGTGGGATCGACGCGAGGTGCATCCCAACTCTGCGCAAGATCAGCTCTTCCATTAGCCATATCTCTACGGCCATCGGGCTTGTCAACCCAGTCACCAGTGGCGCAAGACACCACCGAGACGGTCCTAATGGAGCCACCATTGCGAGATTTTAATGTGAGGTATTAGTTTTTAAGGTAATTATTGATGATAATTTTGTAATAAACATTGTGTGGTGTAAGTGAATTGTGTAATTTCACGGTAAATATTCGTTTAATGTGTGAGTAGGGTTATATTTGTATTTATGTATAGTCTGTGCCAAATTGATGAGTTTTGTAAGTTTCTACATAAAAAAATAAGTTAATATTTTATTTCATTGTACAAAAAAGTATATCTATAAGGCGATTAAAATGTATTATTTAATTTAATTGCATTGAAAGGTTTCATTAATAGAACAGAAATATCAAAAAGGTATTATTTTATAACGAAATTTAATAACAAAAAGTATTTAATTGTATCACGGTGCGATTTGATATTCCATAGCTGCATTATAAGACACGCTCTTTCACACGTGAAAATATTTTCATGCGGAAAACAGTGTGAGTATAAACTATAAACATAAGTAAAATTAATCACTCGTGAATAAGCGTACACTCTTTCTCTCGTACATTCCTATCACGAATGACGACGCGTGTCGTGTAAAGGCAGCTATTGTCTTACAGGGTTATACTGGATTCGGCTATATGTAATTGTTCAATAAAAAAATATCAAAAAATGAAATGCTGATTATATTATTTTTTACAACTGTGTGTTTACAAATTGTTTTGTGTCTCTAGATTTACCAATATATTTAGAATATCGTTTGTCCGTACAATTTTCAAAACTCTAATTAACATTTATTTTATATTTTCCACTGAATAGTAAATGCCATTAAATTTTGTAACCGAATTAAGTGATTCTCAACTAATTTTGTTTACGCGCGTTATGTATGTATCCATCTGTGAAATATTTGACAATTTCCCGTCCCAATCTCGAACTCCGAACGAGGTGTTAACACATTACGTGTACAATAAATTCAGGACGTGTAAAATTACTTTAAGGATTCAATCAACTGAACCCTGTGAATTCAGTGGATGTTCACACAGCGAACTTCACTTTATTGTATTTATTTGAAGACAATAGTAAAAATGCCTACAAAAAAGTTTTATTTACTCACATTACCTTTTTAGTTGTGCATATTAGAATAAATGTATAATTATCAAAAAGGAGTTTTTGGCGGGATTTTAATCTGTCATGTAGTGGTATAGCGGCCTGTGTATATGCGATATTGATTTTTTTTATTAAGTTTGCGTGGCCCATCACATTTTTAATTGATTAATAGACCGTAGAAAAACGTATATAATTATCTCCGAGTTTCAATAAATATGAAAACCAGACTAGGATGAATAATTTCAATGACAAATTATAATAAATTAAAATATTTCAGATCATAAATCAAACCATATACATATGTAAAAATTCAAAAAATAACAAATTCCATTGTTGTGAATTTTCATTTCAATCCGCAGTCCTAATGACTACCTACAATTGTTTCTCACGTGGGTAAATGAAAGCTTGTTTAAAAGAAACGGCACGAGATTTAGGTTATTAGCGATTTATTCTTTATTTTCATTCAATCTTCTATCTAGTAGATTTATTATGATTTCTATGACAAACTTCTTAAACGAAGAAACCTTTCTTAACTCCTAGATGATTAAAACATTAAAACTTTTGTTTGAAGTCGCTAAGTTTTACTACAAACATTTCATTCTATCTAAGTAAAGGACGTCTCAATTTCCTTCTAAAATCTTGAAAAGGGCAATAAAGCAACTTTTTCAATTATTACTTTGAGTTGTTGTTGGAATTTGTTATTTGGCAATTTTCAAATAACCAGTACTATGAAAGTAGAAATTGTAAATTACTTTATTATAATGTCGTTGAATAATACAGGAAAATGATTGATTTATGGAATTATTTTCTTATACAACTACACGCATGATTGATTATATATAAGCTGTTTTGATTTATTTAACATCGTTAGAGCCTATTAATTTTTTTATTGGAAAAAATATTTGTTATTTTTAATTTAGCTCGCTAGGAACTTTTATCCATAGAAGAGTTATAAGTAATATTTACATGACGTAGTTTTAAATTCAGACTTTTTTGTCTCATCTATACTAATATTATAAAAAGGTAAAGTTTGTGAGTTCGTGATGTTGTTGGGGCTACTTATTATCAGGAATTAACGGTCTAATTTGAAAAATTCTTTCATTTATATATAGCTCATTTTCGAGGAAGGATATAGGCTATATATCATTACGCTAAGACTAATAGGAGCGGGGCACCGATGGAGAATGTTTCATAAAAAGCGGGATTATTTTTCTTTTTGAGAGCTTCCGCTGCGTGTTAGCGTTAGCCTGTTACTTTTCCAGGCTAGTAAAATATACGATAAACAATTTTAGTTTACTGTTACAACATATTAGATGACTTGTTTGGTAGCACATAAGTGTAAGAAATTTTTACTTTGCTAATAATAGATAATATATTTTATTAACCGACTTCAAAAAAAGGAGGAGGTTATCAATTCGACTGTATGCTTTTATATGTTTGTTAACTCATAACTTTGGACTGGCTGAACCGATTTTGATGATTCCTTTTTTATTTGAAAGCTAGTGCTTCCCGTGTGGTCCCATTTTATTTTGCCTTTGTACCTATGTAGATGATATGATTTTCGGTTGGCACCGACTTCCAATACATCTCTAGGTAGCACACATATTCTTATGTTTTATTTAATTTGGTTAATTTGATAAACTATTTATTTTCTGGTTTATAGTGCCCTATTTTTATGCCTCTGATTAATATTGAAGTCGGTTAATTCTTTTTTTTGAAAATTTACTTTTTCGAATGACCTTATATGATGACGCAAGTGTAAGTTGGTTTCAATTTCTACGCTTGCACGTACAAACTGTATACATATTTAAATTTGACGACTAACTGGGCCTCTAAAGTCAAAACTCACTCCATTGTAACACTTTTCTTTGCAGTATTACTATATAACTGTATTAAGAGACTGCGTCTAACGCAATAAATATACTTTTAAGCATTAAAGAATAAGCTCTGTGAGATATTTGTGTGGTAGAATAATATATAAAAGTATGTGTGTGGTCAAATAACTTTCTTTGAATCATTACTTGTGATGGACAATTTAGGACAATGACAGAGGTCCATTTACCACTATATGGATATATACCAGTTTGTAGATCGATTCTAATTTTGTGTTATCTCTTATCCTAATTAAAATCATATGTTTCTCCTTATATGTGTTACGAACGAATTTACGTCGAAAATAATGAATGTTATTACTTTTTCATATATATGTGTTACTACATTTCAAAATCAGCTAAATCGAATTTTAATAGTTCATATAAATTTTTTTTTCATTTCTTTAAGTTTATTTACCCGAGAACGAAGTTCAAATATTGCAGTTTATAAATAAGGTGTGTAGATTTTTTTTTCACGTTCAAATTCGTCAAATTTTGTACATGTAAAGTATGAAAATCTAGAAAATAACGTAAAATATTAGAAGCGGCTAAAATTGGATTTGACTTATTTTGCAACTTGTAAATAAAAATAAATGTATGATTAAATTTTGTGTGTAAGTTACTTCTGTGAAATGTATCTCCCGAAGACTGGATTATTATTGTTAACATAAGAGATATCAAATAAATATTTTTTGTTCGATTTTTTAAATTTTTATCGTATATTTTTCAACGTTACTAATTAACTTGTGTACGAAACAGCTTCATGATATTATATTTGCCAATAGTCCTACTGGGAAATCAAAATACTGATGTAAACCCGGTTTGTTAGGAATATGATTAAAATATGCTGATTACTTCAAATATTATTTCATAAACAACACAACTTTTATAACGAATATTGTATGTGTTTGAGATTTGTATATAATTTAGTATATAAATATCAGTATTACTTATATGTATATAGTGTTAGGTATGGTTTATTGTAGTCTATGAGATTGCAGTGGTATTAAAAATATAGTTCAATTCATTCCAAAAAAAAAAGTGGACAAATAAACATTAAGATAATTTGTGTATGCAATAAATTGACGTGACGTAGAATAAACTATTTTACAACTATAATCTTGTTGTTTTATTATGAAAATTATCTTTCTTACATATTACAAAATGCACCATAACTTTTTTTTCTCGAAATGACTACGCTATTGACCTAGCAAGGTGATCTGTAATCTCAGGAACTACTGGTCCGATTTGAATAATTCTTTCAGTGTTATATAGCTCATTAATCGAGAATGGTTATAGGCTATATATCATCACGCTAAGACTAATAGGAGCGGAACACAGATGGAAAATGTTTCAAAATCGGGATGATTTTTCCTTTTCAGAACTGCAGCGTGTTAGTGTTAGTGTATCTATTGTATTCCACGTGAACGAAGTCGCGGGCAGAGGCTAGTTACTAATAAGGTTAGAAATAAATGAAGTCGACACATAACGACCATCAGTGCACTACGTTGTAAAATGGAAGGAAATACATATTTTAAGGACCCATGATCTTTATTTATATTCGTATATTTACTTTATGATATTTCCGTAATTTATCATTTTTTTTAATGTTTAAAAAATACAGAGTTTTATCTACATTAATTGTAATTTTCTTATACTTAGAGTCCCTTGATATCCCTGTTACTGATTATACATTTCCGATGTTAAATATGTCGTTATTGCTTAGTCCCTGCGGAAATTGTATTTATATGTAGATTATATAATACTTTGAAATATTCTCCGACCTTAAAAGTATCATAAAAATCGGTCCTACACTTTTAGAAGTAATTTCCTTACAAATAACAAAAGTTTGAATCAAAAAAACAAAGACATACTTTTTCCTGGTGACCTTTGTACATTATTTTCGTTATATTCAAGGCCAAAAAAGACCCCGGGGATAAAGAGTTTACCACGGAACTGTTATCGCGTTACGTTATAATAAAAAACGACCCGAGAACTGAATAAGCAACAGTAGTACCCTATGTTTCTGCTCGAATCTGAATAATAGCGATAGTTTTTTGTTTCTTTTTCTTCTTATGCTTTGTACGAGATCAAATTGTGGATATAATTTACGTACGTTGGAGAATCTCAAAAGTATAGAAGAATGTTTAATAGGACAACAAAAGTAATGACTTCAAAACAACGACAACACAGTGATGCAGTGGCACGAGCAGGCTTTTAATTCCGAATAAGCTGAACGAGGTGGATGGGTATTTTTATTGTATGTGGTGAAGTTACATCAATGTCGCGAACTCGCTTCTCGAGCATAATTTGTCCGATTAATAATTTTAGAATTTAAATATTGTCGACCTGCTACTTTGTTTTTGATCAATACGACCAAGACGACGACACGACAACAGAATAACAAACAGACAATTGATTATTTTAGTAGCACAACAAAAGTGGTTTGCAATTGAGCCCGGTACATGTTTATAAATTATAGCTTATATGTCTTTTCCCTAATAACATATACTAGTGATCATCAAGTAGTCGAAATTCAACAAAAAATCAATATTTTCTTCAGTTTCAACATTAGTGTTGCTTTTTATGCTAAAGAGAAGTACCACTTTAATGATTGCGTATTTTTTAGGGATGTGCGAATAATTCGAACATACGATTTATTCGTTTCGTATCGAATATTAATATTCGATTAGAAACTCGAAAATTCTCGAATTATTCCATTTTTTTCGGAATTATTATATTATTCGCAATTTTTTTAGTATTATTCGAAATTTTTCCAATTACTCGAAATCGAATATTAAAATTCGATTCGATTCGAACGATATCCGCACACCTTTTTTTTGTCAGTCAGTTGTTATACGTCCTATTGTACACATCACTATGAATTAATTACTTTTCAGTTTATTGACATATTACATACCTTCCTTACTAATATTATAAATCGAATATGAAATTGTCTGTATGCTAACTTCAAGATCAAAGTACTCGATTGATCATCATGTACATGTATATACACGATGTTACGGGTACAGAAAAGGAGATATGGTACGTATTATCCAAAAAAATAATGTACTGTTTCCGAGGAATAGACTAAATATACATTTATTTTGTATCATAGGAGGCAAACGTACTGGTGGGTCACCTGATGTGAACACCAGGGGAGTCGCAAGTG
>JACEII010000015.1:3439612-3451293 GCA_014332785.1 Antheraea mylitta
GAATCCAGCGAAACTAGCGCTACCTATCGCAAAATAATGTGTATTCCAATTATTTTATTCTAAATATTATATTTCTTTAACTTTCAATGAACACTACATGGGCGACCAAGCCCAGCTCGGTTCTTTAAAAGTTTTTAAATTAAAATGAACTGTTAGGATTGCCTTATAAAATTAACATTTTGGAACAAAAAAAAATAAAATAAAAAAATAATATATCTCTTCTGCTGTCACTCAGATTCGAACTGGGATTACACGTATTTTCGAAGCAACCGATTTCCAATTTACCGCCGGCGAAATTTACCTTTATATTTTAGCTATATTTTTTCATTGCCTGAAATTTCAATGAAAAAAAATTTTTTATGAACAAACTCTAGCTAGATCGATTTATCGTCCCGAAACTACCTAAATACCAAGTTTCACGGAAATAGATAACGCCGTTTCTGAGATCCTAAATATATACAAATATAAAAATATACAAGAATTGCTCGTTTAAAGGTATTAGATAAAATTTCATGTATCAGTTATCTATGAATCGATTATGTTTTACAATTTAATAGGGTTCGAAATTTCGTTCATCTTGAGAAATTGGGATCGATTTCATGTGCGCTAATGATATGGACTAGTTTTTTTTTATATCATAGGAGGAAAACGAACAGATGGGTCACCTGATGTTAGGTGATCACCACCGTCCATAGACACTTGCAACAACCAGGGGAGTCACAAGTGCGTTACCAGCCTGTATTTGGGAGGAGGGTGGGGGGGACAGGAAGGGAAGGAGGAAGGGGAATGGGAGGGTAGTTGGGTCTCCGTCTCTCTCACTGACCGAATGAAACGCAACAATGCAAGCACTGTTACTTCACGTCGGTTTTCTATGAGAGAGTGGTGCTTCCCCGGACGAGCCGACCCATTCGTGTTGAAAACAATAATAGCTTCAGCTTGGCTCTACCACTACAATCCTTCCCATCCTTTCTCATCATTTTAAAATGCCTGTGTAAAACCAAACGCATGACCGAGCGATTTACGTGGTACTAGCTACACTTGTAAAAAAAAATACTCTGTTGCACTTATGATAACGTCCGTATAGATACCTTAAAATTATTGAAAAAAGGAACCTAAAATATGATATTAAAAACAACAAAGTGAATCAAGATAATCAACGCTTAAATAAGTCCAAGTATCCTCTTATTCCTTGCTCATGTTAAGCTTAACTAATTGGTACGGAAAAAAGTAACACTAAAAACGGTGAAAAAATATAAAGAAAATCGGTTGAGAAAATTCCTATTTGTATATATGTCGGAGATAGTAGTTTCGAAGTCGTGATTAGATACTGGTTACATAACTCAATACACCGGTAATCTGTAGTCCGGTGATGCTGCTAAGGATGTTGCTAGGTCAATAGCGTAGTCAGTACGAGAAAAAAAAAACGGTAATTTATCACAAATAGTTTGATATATTGTAATTTAATAATGTCTCATTTATATTTTTTTCTAAACGTAAACGTAAAATGATATATTACTATATATTTATAATATTACTTTATAACATTAGAATGGTCGGAGCGTAATAGAGACGCCATTTTAATATGATCGCTGGAAGCGAACTAGTTGTTGATATTATATTGCCCGAAGAATACTTTGCTAAATTTTCTTATAATACAAATTGTTTGGGATTTTAAACGCCAGAGTTATTAGTGTATGTGCCGCGAGAAATCCGTGAAAGCTTTGTGTCTTGGACAAAGAGTTTCTCCACTGCCGCAGCACTGAAATCAGCGATTGGACTCACTATATATGCCAACTAAGTGTGTATGTTCCTATTACCAAGTTCAATCGATTATATACTCTTGGATTCTGCGGTTGACCATATATCTTTTAATACCCTTGCCTTTGCAATCAACAAAAAAAAATACAGTCTACATCTATCATATACGGAGAGCCGTATGATAAGCCCGCATTAATGGAGGTGAAAGGAGTCAAGACTTTGACTGCCTATTCCCACTAGTTAGTCAAGGTGGAACATTAGTGTTATTTGTAGGCCGTGTAGTTAGTTTGGGGCCGCGAACCCGCTTCTTGAGTACTTCTGAACCGGCTTCTGACAACATCATAACATTATTACAGACATTAATCTCCGCCCAAGTACTCATACTTTGTAAATATATCTATTTTGTTATATGCTATATCGATTGAAGGTAATTATCCTTAAGATCTGGCTAAAGTAATTACAAATCTTGTTAATTTTAATTCCCAAAGGATACGAATCACCGAAGTGTAAATACGTTTCAACAAACAAACACACCGGAGCTTTTGATTTGTGATATAACTTTAACTCAAAGTCAGTCGTACGGATTAACTTTCCGCTGGCTACGGATACACATAGCGTTGCGTATATACGCCTCGCCGCGGAATATCTGTTAATAAACATTCAATGATGTTTCATAACAAGGCATAAAGTCGTAAACACGGTCCCAAATTGTTCCTAACTCGCCTAAAGGCTACGCACCTTATTCTGTGTTAAGGTTCGTATCTCGCGTACTGGTCCCGCATAATTCTATGTGATAAGTTATAAGAGATTTGTTCTACATTTTTAATCATTATCAGCTTGTGATAGACCTAGACACAGATACCTACAGGGCCATAGTGCTCTTCCCGAAGAAAGTTATGGGTGTAATCACCACGCTAACCCTTGACGTAATGTCGATTCCAAACTCTGAGAAATTCACAGTTCTATGTTTTTCCACATACAAAAATAATTCTATAGTCTTACTGCAATCGCTGTATCGCGCCCTAGGTATACGCGGGGAGGTGGGGATTGAGAAGAAAAGAACATTAACTAAGATGAGATTCGTAGTTCTTACGATATCAAAGCACAATTTTTTGAAGCTGTATTTTTTCCTGTGTTTGTTCAATATAATTTGTAGATAATTACAAAAAAGAACCATTATAAATGAAATAATCTGTATTTTTTGAAAATATTAAAATATTAGCGCATGATGAACGACCCACCTTTAGATATTTTATCTCATGTTCATTTGATACAGAGAGTCCATTCGCCCCATCGTCTCACCGCTCGCGTACCTTTGGCATGATACACCAGTTGTGCTCAGATTATACAGGTACATTTCTCTGATTCAAGGTTTCCTTACTATGTTTTCTTTCATTGTAAGCTAACAGTGTTACCAATATAAATTAGTTAATGTACGCGAATTCCAAAAAAATCGTTTGTACCTGCGAATATCGTGTTAATATTGCACCGGTTAATGATCGTTTTTTTTTAATTAAATTTTCTTTATTGTTGCACAACAAGGTAATAACACAGTATTTTATGGCAATTATAATACGTTACAAAAATTATAACAATCAAAAATACTTTATCCAAATTAAGGGGCCTAAGGAAGGCAATACGAACATCAAAACTAACATCAGTTTGGAAAACAACCTAATCAAAGGAGAACCGAATATTATAAGTTTATATCCTGCCAAAAAATACCGCTTAACACACCTAAAGAAGTTTTCATTTCAAAAACATGCAATATTTATGAAAAGGCTATGACTTGCACCACAACTTTAAACAAGCTGTATTAACCCCATCACTGCGTTATGTAACGAAGCTTCGCGATTTTGTTTAATACAAACTTGTAATTTATTTTCTATATACTTAGATTTATTTCATATACACCGTCTGATAATTAATTTCCAACTAGTTTTTGCTCGCGGCTGCGCTCATGTCAATTTAAATTGATCTATCTCTCAAGAACACTTTTAGTGTACCCTATGTTTTTTCGGTACCCCTGAAAACGTGTGCAAGATGTCATAACGCTCGGTTGAGTAGTTAGGGCTTGGATGCATAAAAAAACAGACAAACTGATTTCCGCATTTATAATATTAGTATGGATTAACACATAGTTATGTTTTTTTTTATTTAGTTAGCAACTGTCCGCGACTTCATCTGCGTTTATCTACAAAAATGAAATACTGACGTCATCTAGCAACGAATTATAGTAAAATGGATAACTTTTTTTTCGAACTGATTACGCTATGGACCTAGCAAGGTCTTAACAGCTTCACTGGACCACTAAGGCAAGCGCTTAAGGCACTTAGCCGAATTTGTTTTGACAACTAGCTCAAGGGTGCACGGCACAACTGGGCTTGGGCTGTTGCCTGATTCATGCATTTCGCGACCTATCTGAGCTAACCCAAGCTTAGCTACATATTCATACTTATCTGGGTTATTGAAACTATTGAAACATATATGTGTACCAAGCATACATACTTGTACATGTATTTTGTGTTGGATAGTATTTCCAAACTGTTTAATTCATCAAGGGAAAAACCTAAATAAAAACCCTTCCACTTTCATGTGTAAGCATGTGTGCGTGCACGTGTATGGAGGTGATATGTGTCAGGTTGTTGCAGTGATGCAAGATTTAGCAGCGTACTCTAGGGATCCACGCCGAGGGAACGAACCTAGGCTTGAGCTGCTGCCGAGGGGGGCCTAATCTGGTAGCTAAATGGATAACATAAACACAAGAATACAAGAATATCTTATAATATGCTACATTTCATGATGATTATTCAGACGATTTGCACTGTATTAATTTTAGCTACACGAATATACATTTTTATTCTGTCTTTTTCGATAGTTTCTATTACAACGAATCGTGTCCAGTGTCTATTTTTAGCTTTTTGTACAACATTATCAGTGGTATTAATAGTAAAATAAAAAAAAAATTGCACACAGAACTACTGGTTTTATATAAGAGCTAATGTTGTCTTATAAATTTCCAAGTAGTTTAAAGACTTGTAGCGGCGGTTTCTAAAATAATAAGTATTTCGACCGCTATGACGACGATACTATGATCTAGAAGGGTAGGCACATACTACCGGTGGCAACGAGTCTTACACCGCTGATCCTCTCTCACCAATAATAGGGCAAAGAACAATCTCACTCACCTGATGATGGTCTAAGGCCCAAACCGTGAAGCTCGAGAACGTATCCGTCGCAGCGCCATCCACGAGGCACATATGAAAGTATTAACCGTTTGATATTTTTTTTTTTTTCGAGATGTCTACGCTATTGACCCAGCAAGGTCTTAACAGCTTCACCGGACTACTAAGGCGAGTGCTTAAGGCACTCAGCCGATTTTATTTTGGCAACCAGCTCAATGGTGCACGGCACACCTCGGCTTGGCTGTTGCCTGTTGCATGCAAAATCGCGACCTATCTTAGCTAACCTAGCTAACTATTCATATATGTATGAGTTGTTGAAACGTATATGTGTACCAAGCATACACGCCTCAGCAACTCCTCCATATATTTATTATCGGAAAATTGAGAGTTTTTCAGTTCGACGAGGGAAATAAGTAAACCCTTCCACTTTCTTGCGTAAGCGTGTAGGCGTGCACGTGTGTGGGGGTGATCGTATAGTGTTGTAGCAGTGATGTATATTTGTGTGTCACCGTATCGCGCAAGCAACGCACTCAAGGGCTCCCTGCCGAGGGATCGAACCTAGGCTTGAGCCGCTGCCGTGGGAGGCCTAATCGGGTGTGCGGGAGCGAAATTAACCCCCAGACCACGGCGGCGTGATCTGTGGTTACGCGGGCGTGGGCGTGAGCACGCTCTGTTTCGAGGTACAGGCTGGTACTGATCGTTCGCTGACGTGATTAAATCAGGAGGGTCGGTAAAAATGCATCGCGGACGTCTTTTATAACGCGCAGCGTTAGGTACGGGTTCATAGTTTGTGGCGGATACCACTAAGGGATTGGGATGATTCGCAGCTTTTTCAAAATAACTAATCGTAAGTGATTTTACGTACGCCCAGATAGAAGGAATCTCTAGGTCTCTATGGAGATCGACTCTCCGAATGTACCACGGAGCACCGGTCACTTTACGTAAAACACGATTTTGGAGAACCTGCAGCTTATGAAAGTTATAGAGCTTGTGTCTGAGGGACATCTTACTCTTATGACAAAGCAACGGATGGAGGCGACCCAAGACCATAGCGGCTTTGTTTCGCACTCTGTCTGTATGTGAATTGAACTTTAAATGTTTATCTAATGTGACACCGAGATATTTGACCTCTTCGACCCAAGGAATATCGATTCCATATAGCCTGATGGGCTCAAATTTATTAACGCGTTTCGTGGGATCGAAGAGTATTGCGACACTCTTATCGGGATTAACTCCTATGCGCCATCGACGAAACCATTCACCGAGAGTATGAACGGCTTTTTCGATGCGCTTCCTAAGAAAGTCCGACCGCCAGCCGGAAGTGTAAATAACGGTATCGTCAGCGTAACAACCTATCTCGACCCCCCGAGACCGAGGTAGGTCACTGATGAACAGATTGAAGAGCGTGGGCGCGAGTATGGAGCCCTGTGGCACACCTGAGCGTATCGGGTGGGGCAGCGATAGTTCACCATCCACTCTGAAGTGGAATGTTCTATCAGTGAGATAATCGCGGATAATATGAATTAACCTATGGGGTACGCGAGATTTACATAATTTATGGATGAGCCCTCCGTGCCAGACCTTATCGAAGGCCTTGGCGATATCGAAGAAGACTGCAATTGTGCGTTTCGGTTTACGTTTCGGATCGGCGTTAAATTTAGAGAAAATGTACTTCGTGAGGCGGTGTACTTGATTCGTGCAAGAGTGTTCGGCGCGAAATCCGAACTGCTCAGGGGGTATTAATTTTAAATCTGTAATCGAGTACTGAAGACGGTTCAGAAGGAGCCGCTCGTAAAGTTTTCCGAAGGTATCTAACAGACTAATGGGGCGATAGCTAACGGGAAGCGTAGCTTTCTTGCCGGGCTTGTGAATACCTATCACTACGGCCTTTTTCCAGACGGCTGGAAAGTGACCCTGGGACATGGCCGCATTGAAGACGCAGACCAATAGAGCTATGATGCGATCAGGAAGGAGTTTCAGAACCTCGTTCCTGATCCCGTCGGGACCTGGAGACTTCCTAGGCTTGAGACGCTTGATGGCGGTCGAAACTTCGTCAAACGTTATCGGGGTTAGGGTATCCGCCGGAGGAGACGCGAGTGCATGCTCTACGGCTGTTTCGATAGACTCTATGATGGAAGGGTCAGTGTTATCAGTGTTTGGCGAACACTGTTTCTCTAAGCTTGCGGCAAGGCATTCCGCTTTATCTATGCTATCGAACGCGGGAGGCAACCCGGGGCCTCTGTCGAGAGGAGGCATTGGAGTGACCATATCTGATTTGAGAGTTCGCGCTAGAGTCCAGTACGACAGGTGAGAGGGCTGGAGACCCTCCAGGAGTCTGTCCCACCTGTCGCCCCGGATCTCAGAAATACGAGACTTGACTGTTTTTCGTAACAAACGTAAACGATCGCGATTCTCTACAGACAGGTAAGCGTCGTAAGGTCGAGTCGCGGTGTTCTTTTCCGTGATCAATGCTCTCACGTCGTCAGGGAGTATTAAACGGCGATCGTTCGCCGCTTGTACCTCTTTCGAGGTTACCCTGACGGCGGTCTGGAGGTAATCAACCAGGGAATCGATGGCCGAATCCACGTCGGCTTTAGACACCAACACGTGCGGAATCCTGTCTAAACTACTAGATGACGGATTTTCTTTAAAATATTGAACGAGTTTCGCGTAATCAGCCACCCTAACCGACGGCGGGGTGAAGTCTGAATTGTGACTTAACTGTAAAACAACCGGGCGATGATCTGAATCAAGTTCGTGTACTACTTGTATGAGTCGTACAGGAAGCGTGATATTTTTTAAGAGAGCTATATCTAATACTGTGGGTCGGCAATGATCTTGATAGTGCGTGGGTTCCAGAGGGGCTATGACGTCAAAAGCGAGAACCCTACCTAGTTCATCGAGTATTCTCCCGTTACGAGAGGTACACGGACTATTCCAGATAACGTTCCCGCTATTGAGGTCCCCCGCTATAATAACTAAATCTCCTAAATTAAGTAGCGCCTGCAAATCGGATCTTAGCAATCCTTTGTTTGGTGGCAAATACGCGGAAACTAAAATAATATTCGAGTGACCGGTCATACCTAATTTACACACTGACACTTCCATATTGGTTAGCGCGGGCGGATCTAACGGCATGCAGTACAACGAACGCCTAAAATAGATTAACGTGCCACCCCCGCGGGTGACACGGTCGTTCCTGACTATACAGTAATTCGCGATTCTCGGATTACGCATACTCTGTTTTAACATCGTTTCCTGGATGAGGAAAACGTCAATCTGTCTATCGCGCAAAAAGTCAGCTACTAGATCGCGCTGTGACCGAAGGGATCTCGCATTGAAAAACGAGAGACATAGACCGCGTGGTTTTACTTTATTAAGACCCGTGAACTTAAAGACTTATTTAAAAGAGGGTGACCGGGCGATACGCTGAATGGTGGCTCCGATAGCCGGGAAGCGCGCTAGAGCAGTGAGGAGACCTAGCTCCTCTTCTACCTCGACGATGGCGTAGAAGGCGAGGACCTCCTTCATGTCGTGTTCACGGATTAAATGCTTCATCCAGTCGAATTTACCCGAGAGAGAGGATGATGAAGCATAAGCCGCCTGTGGCAGCGGCGCCTGAGGCTTAGAAGAAGCCTGAGGCTGAGGTCGGGGTGCCCAGGGGGCCATAAGGGCCCGCCCGGGTTGAGTCGCGCGCGGCACAGAGGGTGGCGAGCGCGGTGAGGTCGTGTGCGCGGGCGCTACCGGGGCCCGGGAGGCGCCCGGCAGGCCCGGGAAGGCCTCCACGGACATGAGAGGTGGAGGCGCAGGGCGGGCGGCGGCTACAGGCGCCCTGGGCGCCTGCCTCGCCTGGCGGGGACGCTGTGTGCGCGGCGCGCGGGGACAGCCACGATAATTCGCGGGGTGACCCGCGTTACCGCAGAGCACACAGCTGGGAGGATCGGGAGTGCCAGGAGTGCGCGCGCACTCCTTCGTGGCGTGGTCTCCCAGGCACTTGACGCACCTGGGGCGAAGATGGCAGTTCTTTGCCGAGTGCCCATAACAATGGCAGTTATGGCACTGCGACGGAATATGGGTCTTACGTGGGGGCTCAACGGTGACGCCGTTGAGGTCGCACACAGATGTGAGCGAAAAGATGGCCTTGCCCTCCTGCGACCGATCGAGGAGAATAAGCACCATGTTGTAGGGAGTGCGGGTGCGTGGGTGGTACATGCGATGTACCTCACGCACGGGAAAGTTCTTCTCCTTAAGGGAGAGGGTGACATCCTCGACCGAGATTTCGGCCGGGACACGGCGAAGCACGACACGGAGGAGGCGGTCCTCTTCGAGAGCGTACGTGAAATACGCGAGTTTCGATTCAGTAAGGAATCGTATGAGCGCGCGATGGTCTTCGGACGTGGGACATTTTACGCGAATGCCCGCCGGAGTGCTAAGGGCATTCGTATAATTGACCTTAAGGGTCTTCAAACGATTAGAAATCGCAGTCCATTGGGACTTGTCCTGAATCGTGACTGGAGGTGGGGGGCGCGGCTTCCTACCTGCGGAACCCGCAGGTTGAGATGGAGTGAGACGAGACGGAGCTAGGTCCTTTCGTCCGCGGTTGACTACACGGTATAGCCGCGGCCGGCACGCGAGCGCCACCTATGTTGGCGACTTTGACCGGACCTACGGAACCCGAATTCGTCGGGCTAGCCGGACGACGCCTACTGTACGAGACGGTCGTATAACCGTCTTTGTCTAACTGCGCAGAAGGCGCGGGGATTGCAGTCGCGGTCGCGGTAGGCTCGGCGGACGCCGTCACGTCTAGCTCCATCTCGGAGCCGGTCTCCGAGCTGGAGCTTGGTATCGAGGCCTCAAGTAGGCCTTTGTCGCGCGCATCTAGAGAAGACTACGGCGATAAGGTCGCGAAAGAGTTCGCGGTCGGAATGTTAAAAAGGCCCTCGGAGGCCTGCGACGTTACATTGCGGAAGGTTAAATTAATAATCTCCTGGTCTAGACCGCTCGCGAGGAGATTTTTGCGGTATAATTCTACCAAAACTAACGGATCCATCGCGGTGGATCGAGGAGAGGGAGGGGCCGCGAAACAACCTCCCTGCCTTAAAGGCGGGGGGCACGCCGAACAGGTTAATCACGGGTCTATCCTGGATGCAGATCAAGAGATCTATCAGATAAAATGAGTCAGAAGGAGAAAGCAATACAGGAAATACGTTAGCGAGACAGGCAGGGTAAATAATTTGCATAGATATAGAACAAATAAATATATGGATATCTAAACAAATAAATAATTGAAATAAATAAAGTTATAAAGGAATGATGACTGTAAAGGGTAAAGAACTACGTAAATAAATAGATAAACTAATGGGTAAACAAATAAATGTACCAATATAATGTAATAAACAAAGCAATAAATATATAAAAAGGAAGGGTCTCACTCAATTTCGAGAAAAATAACTCAGGTGTTACACAGCTGCGGTGCACGTGAGCGCCCACAGCTGCGGTGCACGTGTGCGCCCCGTCAGGGGGATCGGCACTTTAATGTGAAAGCTGAACACTTCACTCTGTATGCACTGTATCACAATAATCACGACAAATCGCTCCGAGCGCGGAAGCAACCGTTCCCGGCCGCGTCAGAATCGGAACTCCGTTTAATATTGTTCAGCCCGTCACTATACACTCCGTATGTCCATACATAACGTTCAATAACACGAGCCGCGCGGCATGCACAATGTACAGTTATTTGTATAACATCTTTGGAATCATACGTTATATGAAAACAACAGCGACGAGCGAACTTAAATGTGACTTAGCAGTACCGATGTCGAGCAAACAGTAATTAACTGCCGCGTATAATTTTTGTTATGTCGGCAGCAGTGCAGTGCTAATAATTTAAGTGCACTGATTGGATTGTGAGAAGCCCATTACCCGATTGGTGTTTGAGAATACATCGGTGAATCGGCCCAAACAACACTATATAAATAAATATGAATTGTCGAGTGTATACAAACTGAATTCGAACAGGCAACTGAAAAATTTGCATTAAATAATGTCCATATAACAAAGTGAGTGAGTAACATATAAGATAGTAGACTTGAAAAATATCGAGCGAATGACCAGACTCTTAATTACACTAAGACTGTTAATTAAACTATTACAAGTTTCTTGCGATCATTTCAATGACTTAACAACCATGGCCGTCTTGTTAAACTTTTCAGGGAGTTTTTGTGGCATCAAAATCCCTACCACAGTATAAATATGGGACACAGTACGGAAACTACCAACAAACGTTCGAAAACGGCACACTCACACAAACACGCGCATCGACGAGAAGTTTTGAAAGAAATTCTATGGACAGCACCGCGAGGTTCGCTTAGGGGTTGTGTAGGTGTGCATTTTTGTGTGAGTGTGCCAGTGCGAGCGTTTATAGGGAGTTTCCCAACTGTCTGTTATGTGTACTGTGTCTCATATTATTTCCTATCCACTTTACTTCTGAATAATAACCAAACTATATTACGTAGAACACAAGCAATATCTTCTATCTTCTATCTATCTATCTATCTATACTATAATAAAACTGTAACAAGTCGAAATCTGTACATTAAATATTTTTTGAAAATTTTAATCAGGATAGGCTATGTTATCGATATAGAAGCCAAAAATAATCTTTTTACAATTTTTGTCTGTCTGTCTGTCTGTCTGTCTTTCTGTCTGTCTGTCTGTCTGTCTGTCTGTCTGTCTGTC
>JACEII010000015.1:3451303-3552008 GCA_014332785.1 Antheraea mylitta
TCTGTCTGTCTGTCTGTCTGTCTGTCTGTCTGTCTGTCCCTATGCACACGCATCACTCTGAAACTACTGAACCAATCTTGACGAAACTTGACATAGTGATAGCTAATATTACGAGATTACATCAAATATACTTTTTGTCTCATAAAACGCCAAGGGTTCTCCAGGATAAAGGATTAAAGTCTAGAATATAAACCCGAATTACTCTGAAAGTACTGAACCAATTTTAACGAAATTTGACACAGTGATAACTAATATTAGAAGACTACATCCAGGATACTCTTTGTCCCATAAAACGCAAGGAGTTCTCCAGAATAACGGACGAAAGAAAAAAAATTGTAGTTCATGAGATTCTTAATGGATTTTGGTAATTTTCCTTAGTGCTATTTACAGCAGACAGATTAGTTAAAAATTCAAGTTATATAGGCTACATAAAAAAAAAAACAAATAACCAAAAAAAACGACGGGGTTCGAACCGTCTCCCCGTCGATCATGAAAGTAGTATAGAGCCGCCAACTTTACCTCTAGGCTACGCTTACATAATAATTTTATTCAAAAATTTCAACTGCTTCGAAAACGTCCACAAAATTATTAATAACTAATCTATACTATTAAAACTGTAACAAATCGAAATCTGTACATTCAATATTTTTTGGAAATTTTAATGAAGGTAGACTATGTTATCCATATAGAAGCCAAAATTAACACAGTGACAACTGATATTACAAGGCTACATCCAGGATACTTTTTGTCCCATAAAACGCAAGGGTTTCAAATTTAGAATAGCTGGTTAATACTGTGAGAATTGGTCGATGATAACTGAAGTATGTTATAAAAGTATTAGATATAGCATTATCAAGATATATGTCATAGTGTGATTTTACTTTCTTTGTAGAAGGGTGCATACTTTCAGTTCCGAAATTATCGCTGTCCGGCATATTTTAAATTAAAACACTGGTTACATTCACAACTGCGAAGGGTGTTTCATAATTTATAAATAGCGTTAAAAATGCGTAGTTTAATCCGTGACAGTCAATTGTCTAATTAAATAGTAACAAAGAAATCAGTGAAAGGTGCAAGCGCGGTGTGTTTGGCGGTATGTCAAAGGGCGCCCTTTGTGCATGCCGTGTAATACTGGTACGACGAGTGTTCGACAAAGCAATTTGAATGTTATGTTTATACGGATAGAGTTGCAGATGTTTTTGAGTACTTCGACAATAGTGCAAAGTTCGTATTATAACCTGTAGCTTCGGAAATGTAACGTCACAAAAAACCATAATCTTCATCATCATCATCACTGGCAGTTCTTCTCGACCTAATGCAGAAAATAAGCCTCCTCTCTTTTAAAAATAAAAACATGTAATTGAAATCTATCGAGTAATTTTTGGATGTACGTAGGTCAGACTTTGGCCAGTGTATATGTATATTAGTAAGATTAAAAAAAACCAATTCCGTAATATTATAAAAATATTATATTACACCTAATTTAAAAATATAAAAAATACATATACCTATACATTAAAAAAATTACTGAAGATTAATTTGACCCGTAAAAAGCTAACATCACGCAATATCTCCAGGCGGTCACCCATCCAAGCACTGACCATTTTTTTTTTTTTTTACGTGGGGAAATCCCTTATGGATACCCACCCTCCCGGGGGAGAGAGTGGGATATGTCCGACTCGCACGGACTAAAACCCCACGGTGTACCGACAGACCGTGATGTTGGGGCGGCAAGGGATCGTTCTATGCTATTCCCCTTGAATAGCCGCCCCAACGGTCCACCCGGCGGAAGGTTGCCGCCGGGCTCCTACCTATAGAGAGGCAGCTGGGCACACGCTAGCTGCTCCCCCTCGTCCGCCGGATCTGTGCAATGAGGGGATGAGCCCCCCGACTGCATCCCCTCAGATCCGGCTACGGTGGCAGGAGGAGTTGGGCAAAGCGCCGCCTCCTCCTGCCAGTCCTCCTATGGTGAAGACGGTTACTGAGGGGGTCCGCCTCGAGATGACTTCCTCGCAAAAGGAGGCCACTGCTCGCCACGCCTGTTCGCTACCGAGCATGGACGAGACCACGCTCGGCAGCGATAAATCCTCTCCTACCACCGCCACCAGAGTGCGGCGCTCCACCTTCCACGCAGCACACTCAGAGAGAGTGTGCTGTGCGGTATCTTCCTCAGCGCCGCACTCATGGCAGGCAGCGGTCAGCTCCCTGCGAGCGATCCGGTGCAGGTACCACCCGAAACAACCATGTCCGGTCAGCACCTGCACCAGCCTGAACGACAAGGAGCCCCATCTCCTCCCAATCCACTCCCGCAGGACCGGGCGGACGGCGTCGACGGTGTGCCTCCCGAAGCGCGCGTCCGCCAGGTCCTGCATCCACCTCCCTACAGCCTCTTCTCGCATCTCCCGCCTTTTAGCTTCTATCTCCCTGGGAGCCGGAGGATCCAAGCACTGACCACGCCCGACATTGCTTAACTTTGGTGAGATCGGACATGAACCGGTCGACGTTGACGACAAAGCATTTCTATCTACGCGTCTCTCTGCCATAATTGTGACGTTACATAATATTAAATAGAAACAATTTGAATCTTACAATTATACAAGTAGGGTTGTAAAGGTTTTTGAGTATAGACTTTACTTTTAGGTATAGACATATGTATGCTGCCGCGAGGTTTTTTTATAGATAATAATATGTTCTTTAATATTGTAGAACATATTTTTGTTCTATCATTCATAGTTATCGGGGCGCATGCGATGAAATACATTTTATGCCAAATTTTTTTCATACCTCTGATTACATTATTGCAATTGTAGTAGAAATCCCAATTTTTTTCTAAAAAATAAATATAGCCTATATTACTAAGGGTTTTTTTCGAAATGTCTACGCTATTGACCCAGCAAGGTCTTAACAGCTTCACCGGACTACTAAGGCGAGCGCTTAAGGCACTCATCCGATTTTATTTTGGCAACCAGCTCAAGGGTGCACGGCACACCTCGGCTTGGCTGTTGCCTGTTGCATACAAAATCGCAACCTATCTTAGCCAACCTAGCTAACTATTTATATATGTACGAGTTGTTGAAACGTATATGTGTACCAAGCATACACGCCTCAACAACTCCTCCATATATTTATTATCGGAAAATTGAGAGTTTTTCAGTTCGATAAGGGGAATAAGTAAACCCTTCCACTTTCATGTGTAAGCGTGTAGGCGTGCACGTGTGTGGGGGTGATCGTGTAGTGTTGTAGCAGTGATGTATATTTGTGTGTCACCGTATCGCGCAAGCAACGCACTCAAGTGCTCCCTACCGAGGGATCGAACCTAATGGGAGGTCTAATCCGGTATGTTACTAAGGGATAATGTAGCATTCTAATGGTAAACGAATTATCGAAATCCGTCCAGTAGTTTGAGTTTATTCGTAACTAACATACAAAAATACTACGATTCCTCTTTATTATAATAGTTTAGAAAAATAATTTGAATCTTATGCTTTACTGATAGGGTCGTTAATAATCACCACGAACGTCGCCATGGCCGATTTAAGTTTAGGGTGCGCCTATAGATGTTTTACATCAAAAATCACATGTAATCTGGGTATATTTGAGTGAGACCGGGGATAGTTAGGATTCACAATTGGAAACGGTAGTTGTGGCTGCAATCGGGTATCAGTTTTATTCAATTTTATCGCTTTTAAAAATACAATTGAAACCAGTGATAACCAATTTGGTGCAGACGAAGTTGCACGGGTCAGCTAGTACTATAATAAAACTGTAACAAGTCGAATTCTGTACATTAAATATTTTTTGAAAATTTTAACAGGGTAGACTATGTTATCGATATAGAAGCCAAAAATAATGTTTTACAATTTTTGTCTATCTCTCTGTCTTTCTGTCTGTCTGTCTGTCTATCTGTCTGTCTGTCTGTCCCTATGAACACGCATCACTCTGAAAGTACTGAACCAATCTTGATGAAACTTGACATAGTGATAACTAATATTACAAGATTACATCCAGGATACTCTTTGTACCATAAAACGCAAGGGGTTTTCCAGGATAACAAAAAACAAAAATTTGTAGTTAACGTAAGACTTTTTTGCGACACCTTAGTACAAGAGCCGGCAACGTTGGAAGAACAAGAATTTTAGAATAGCTGGTTCTTTAATATATATTTTTATATCAAAGGAGGCAAACGAACAGGTAGGTCACGTGATGTTAAGTGACCACCACCGTCTATAGACACTAGCAACACCACGGGTGTCACAAGTGCGTTGCTAGCCTGTATATGGGGGAGAGGAAGGATAAGGGAAGGGAAAGGAGGAAAGGAAAAGAGAGGTAGGTCTACGGAGCTCTTACTGACCGAACAAATCACTACAATGCAAGCAATGTTATTTCACGTCGGTTTTCTGCGAGAGAATGTTACTAGCCCGAACGAGCCAACCCATTCATGCTGAAAGCAGTAATAGCTTCAGCGTGGCTCTACCACCTACACAAATTATCAATACAGAATTTAGGACACCTGGTAGCCGGTTAACGTTGTATTTTTAATGCGCATTTTGATTTAATTAACTTTGATTTATGTATAAGTTTAAGAACATTTTTTTTCAGTGACTTTGAAACGCATTTAAAAACATGAATTTATCACAAGCAGACACATTTTTTTTATAAACAATCATATGCCCGCTGATATATTTTATAAATAAAAATAATTAATTTCTCACCAATTATTTTTTTCCATAGCAGAGAACAAATTTCATTTTATTAAATCTTATTGATATTAAGATTTCAAAATTTACAATGAACAAAGATAAACGTAAACGTATGACTTAGGACTGACGCCATCTTAAATATATGCATCGATAACATACGCTGCCACAATTATCGCTATCTTTATCGTGCAGCCATTTTTTTTTTAAATGTAAACGCTGTTGACCTGGAAAGGTTTCACGGTTTCACCGAATTATGGAGGCAAGCACTAAAGGCTCTCAGCTAATTTGGGATGATTGGGTGACTAATTCAAGGGTACACAGCACACCTCGGCTTGGGCTGTCGCGTGTGCTTCAACAACTCCTATATGTATTTTGTGTCGGGAAAATTCTTCTAAACTATATCGGATAGGATAGGGAAAAATAACGGTACCGGGAGTAGGGTTCCCTGACGTTCAGGCTGGTGCAGGTACTGACCGGACACGGTTGTTTCGGGTGGTACCTGTACCGGATCGCTCGCAGGGAGCCGACCGCCGACTGTCACGAGTGCGGCGTTGTGATAAACACCGCGCAGCATACTCTCTCCGAGTGTGTTGCATGGGAGAGAGAGCACCGCACTCTGGCGGCGGTGGTGGGAGGGAATTTGTCGCTGTCGGGCGTGGTTTCGGCCATGCTCGATAGCGAACAGGCGTGGCGAGCAGTGGCCACCTTTTGCGAGGAGGTCATCTCGCAAAAGGAGGCAACGGAGGGGGCCCGCGAGGTAGACCCTCTAAGTGGCCCTCTCCGCTAACGGAGGACTGGCGGGAGGAGACGGAGCTTTGCCCAACTCCTCCCGCCACCGTAGCCGGACCTGAGGAGATGCAGCCGGGGGTTCACCCTTTCATTGCACAGGTCCGGCGGATGAGGGGAGGCAGCTGGTATGTACCCAGTCTACCTCTCTATAGGAAGGAGCCCGGCGGCCATCTTCCGCCGGGCGGACCGTTGGGGCGGCTCTATAAGGTTGATTAGCTAGAACGATCCCTTGCCGCCCCAACAACACGGTCTATTGGTACACCGTGAGAGTTGGACATAACCCACCTTCTCCCCCGAGAGGGTACGTATTCATAATGGATTTTCCTACATTAAAAAAAAGGGAAAAATAAGGGTAGAACTCTTTGTCGTTTATTTCTCTGAAAAAAAAAACAGCGTCTAAGCGTGTAGGCGTGCACATGTGTATAGGTGATGTGTGTGATGTTGTAGCAGTGATGTAAGGTTTTGTGTCACTGTATCGCGTGAGCAGCGTGATCAAGGGCTCCACGCCTAGGGAACAGACCTAGGCTTGAGCCGCTGCCGAGGGGTGCCTACTCTGGTGTTATTGTGCAGCCAGTACTGCACTAAACTATAGTTATAGCTAAGTTATTCCATACACATATTATTTTTATAGCAATAAATCGGTCTAAATATTGAGTAAATAAGTGATTTAGTCTGAAAGATGAAATTTGTACTTATTTATATCTAAATATAATACTAATAAAATTACTGCTATTCCAACATGCTTTGAAATAACTTTTATTTTTATTTCCAAAAAAAATAGTATCAAGCACATTATTATCAATAACAAAAAAATCTTTCTATAATAATTCCATTTTAATAATGTTTGAAAGTTAGTGAAGAATAAACATCCTAGAATTATTTAAAAATCAATATTTTTGTCTATAAAGGTACGATATGCATAAATAAACGCAAGGCCGGCACGTTGTTCGGATGAATATAAAGATATATAAAACTGGCTTGATTGATTTTTTCCGGTATGGCCTTTATCAACGTAGGTAATTTCGCCAATATTGTAACAAATACACGTTATAAATTTAATGCCAAATATTCAGTGCAACAACGTATAATAATCTACAATACAAACAAACATAGATAAATTATCAAAAGGTGTCGTGAGTAGTACACAGATTATTTTAAAAAAAATATATAGGAAATATATATATAAATTCGCTATCGAAACGGTTTCTAACTCTTAGACAATAGTTACAAACAACTGACAGTTGACGCTTCGACGCGGTGTTCATATATTTTTCTTCAATACAATGGAGTATAAAAAGGTTTTAATACAAGTTGAAGATAGTTATGATAAAGTAAGTCGTAGAGATGTTTATTTAGCTTTATGTAGGTTAGTTTTTACTTTAATTGAACCTGGTAGATGATGCTAAGAACGGGTTCTATGTTATATGTTTGAGTGAGTCCGTGGATAGTTTGGATTCACGATTGGAAACGGTAGTTGTGGCTCCAATCGGATATCAGTCTTATTAATTTTTTTTGCGTTTAAAAATACAATTGAAACCAGTGATAACCAATTTGGCGCAGACGAAGTTGCATGGGTTAGCTAGTTATAAAATAAAAGGCAAATAACATAAAATTCTGAATAAAATATAAAAACCACTAGATGAGATTTCAAGTTCCTGCAAAAAACTCGTTTAATTACATTAAACAAGTTTTTCAAATAACTTAAAACCGATTTAATTCACAGATGAATATAAAAACTGGATCGTGAAAAGACTCTTTTCTGTTTAAATGATAGTAGTTTAAAATAAACTTAACTCATTAAGTAAATTTACGAGTTTTTAAATTAAACTACCGTATTACATAATAAATGGGGCATTTTTATTGCCGTTTTTATAACGCGGACGAACACGAAGACACTCTCGGGTTTTATATTACTTCAAGAATTCTTCATGAATTTAATTGGAACTTATTATTCATGTAGTCAAATAACTTATTCTATGGAAGAAGACATTTAAACTTTTGCTTGTAATATTTTTATGCTATCGTCTATACTAGGTCTTGACTGCGACTATAACTTAGAGAAGTCTATGATTGCATTCCATCGTACAAATTATTCTAGATAATTTTCAAAGATTTCTTTTCTGAATTTTTAATAGCACTATGCGCTGCATTTTTGTTTCAAGACAAGCACCGTATAATCCAGAAACAATCGCAAATAACGAAAGAAAGGCTGGATAAACACAACCAACAAAAGACAAGTCACTATTACTATCCAGTATGCGTTCTCTCTGAGACATTTGCATAATGTTAAGATTAAAATTCTAATATTAATCCTGAAAACCCCATCGGTCCAATTGTCCACTTTTCTAATTTAAAGTTATAGTAATTTAAATTTTTTATCTTTCGAAATTTGATATTTTTCTTACATTATCTGAATTAAATCGATCTTCAGTTAGCTTTGATATCTAAGTCTTTGTTTGAATTCCTTGCGTCACGCTATTTACTGTAAAATGACTCTCTATTAGTAATTGTAATCTGCTCTTTGTATTGTGTACTTCGAACGAGGCGTGAAGAGGCACATGTGCAGGTCGGCATGATAACGATGACTGCCATTGTTAATTAACAGCGACAGTTACCGTTATCTGTGGACTGTACTGTATTTTACATCAGGTACCGTACAGCGATTTTGCCGTACCTGTTAAAAAAAAAAATTGGTCTACATGTATATGAAGTTTTCTATTGCCACGTCTCTAAAATATATCAATAAATTTTTGTGCTCGTCAGCCTGTTTGTGTTGTTTGAATTAAATTAAAGTAGTTTGAATAAATCTGAGGAAATTAAATATATTATTGCTCAATTGAAAGGTGGAAGTGCAGTCTGCAATCCTCGGCAATGTTTTGGCCGATCTAAATATTGCAGTAAATATGAGCTTGCGCGTAATATATTGAAGAGTTTAATACAAAACAAAATCACAATATATTATAGGAATTTAAAATTGGCATTTATTCATCTTTAAGTTATATATACAATACATACTAGTTGAACCGTGCAACTTTGCGTGAAATCGGTTACCTATCGGTTCCAATTGTATTTCCAAACTCATAAAATCTTAAAAACCTAGAACGTGATTACAGCGACTCCAACCATTTCCTGTTGTGAAACCAAACAGTTCAGAGACACGCTCAAACACATACCTAGTTGGTTTAGTAAATGACTTACATAAGTGTGGAAGAAAAGTCGACAAGGTGGACGTAGCGCCATCTATCATTAAGCAACATAAGTAATTTCGTTTTGTTTGAAATTCGAAATAATAAAATCGCTAACAAAAAATGGGAAAGTGATGTAAGGTAGTTGAAAGTTTTGCGTTATAGATATTTTTGATAGCAAATAAAAATACAAAAAAGAAAAATTATCAAAAAAAATTAGAGTACAAATTCTGTTTAGGGCCATCCTAATCACTTAGAGATATAAATATATTTTATGACCTATTCTCATACCAACCAAATATACATTTAAAATTTCCTAAAAATCGGTCAAGCCGTTTCGGAGGAGTTCGATCACAAACACGAGATTTTTATATATTAGATTTATATCAAAATTTATGTTTTGGGTATATTCGGGTTTAGGGGGACTGTATTAATATTACTATTAAAAGTACAATAAATCATTTGGAAAATTATTTTCTTTATTTATACTTTAGTATAAATAATTGAGGAACAAGATGTTTGAACAATGATTTATAGGAAAATGAATAGTATGAGAATCTCCATAAAATAAAAATAGCTGTGCTAATCTTACACTTATATACCCACAGCCACTATATATAAATTAAAAGCATTGAAAATCTTTTTCTAAGCCATCGAGACTAAGGTTGTGTAAACTTATTCAGTCGAATAGCGTTCAACTCGAGCAGAATCTGAGAGAGCTCTCCGTTTGAACTGTTAGCTTTGAGTGCACTCAATTGTTTAATTGGACAAATATAGTTTACTGAATTGCTTCCCTAGTATTGAGTTGTTATGTAACATTTTTATAAATCACAAGCTATGTTTATTAGGTATTGATTACTTTTATCTCGTAATGAAGTTACATTTATTCTGGCGTGTTATGAGAAATCGTCGAGAGCGTATTTTTATGTTTGATTTTATTTATTATTGGTTCTAAATTTGTATTTTTTGTTTTATTCATATTGTTTTTCATTAATTTTATGGAATTTTTAAAGAACAACCTTAAGTTTAGTTCGAATACGAATTTCCGACTGAAGATTTCTAATATAT
Source organism: Antheraea mylitta (assembly GCA_014332785.1). Taxonomy (NCBI): domain Eukaryota; kingdom Metazoa; phylum Arthropoda; class Insecta; order Lepidoptera; family Saturniidae; genus Antheraea; species Antheraea mylitta. The sequence continues at coordinate 3,461,046 of JACEII010000015.1, forward strand.
TTATTCCCAGTTTCTTTGAATTAAGTTCCTAGTTCTTATATATTGTTGGAAGGCTAAGAAAACTGATGTTTTTAAAATAATCTACAAGCCAAGTTTCATAACGATTTTTTATTAGTATTCTAGTGGAAAGTCTCAAAAAATATTGAAACAATATCCTTTTTCGTCTCACATTTTTCAATTTTGACGGATAATTGCTGTTTTAATATTGATAAATAATTAACGTTTAATCGTTTTTATAAATCAGAATAAAAATGCGATTAGAACAATTAATACTTTTTTAAAGTAAATTTACGATGTTGCATTTTTGACTTATTTTAAAACAAAAAGAAGTGGTAACTTAAAAGTGGTTCACTGTTAGATTATGTATTTGATGGTTAAAATTATCGAATCGAATGATCACCCTTATCACCTCACAATGGGAATACGTTGAATTTACCAATAACCCTCTATTTAATATAACGAAGGAAATAGTATATGACTGGGTGTAGAATATAGCGTGATAGCTGACTTTGTACGTGAATACGATCTTATCGGTGTTATTATAAAAACGTTAAATACGTATTAAATACTTGCTTAAGGTTTCGTACTAAATGTACCGCGTCCATCCGAGGCAAATTCGCATTATCCTTTTTCCACAAATCTAACCTTACCTAACCAAAGCGAGACAAAAGAGCAAGATGGCGAACATTCAGCGAGCGCGATGCATTTAAAACGTTACTTTTTTAAAGCAAGTATTCAATACGTGTTTAACTTTATTGTAATAACACCATATGTGTCTTATTTAGCGTTAGAAGTTGCCTAGAATATATGTAGATGTTAGAGGAAGGCTATAGGCTATATATAATTACGCTAAGATCAATAGGAGCGGAGCATCAATGAAGAATGTTTAAAAATCGAGTTTGTTTTCCTTTCGAGAGCTTACTATTTCACGCGGACGAAGTTGCGAGTAGAAGCTAGTACGCAAAAAAAAAAAGAAAAACATTTCAACCAGCATTTACAGACATTTGCCGGTTCAAACAACTTAACAAAAATTTATGTGTGTAATTCACATGTAGAACTAAATAAAACCTTCAAAAAAAAGCAAGAGCGTATATCTCACTGCTTTTCAATATCAGAAATCAGGCGACCTCGGGACTACGAGATCCTGCTCTCAGCCTACCCGATACAGTGTTTACCTCCACCAGTTTTTTTCTCCAACTGACTACGCTATTGACCTAGCAAGGCCTTAACAGCTTCAACGGTCTACGCCACCAGTTTTCGTGAGGCAAAAAGTTCGCGGATCAGAATTTCAAAAACCACCCATAAGAAATTTCATTACAAAAAATTGAGCCATCACGGGTCACCTGGCAGACGTGAAACATAGTAATTGTTCAAATCGAACGAATCTCTAATTTTCAAATTACACAATAGGTATGCGAGCTCAGTGCGACAAGAGCGATTGCGCACAGTCGGTTGCGCATGCATCGTCGCGTCGCCACATCTCACACAGTCGCCACGCCAACAATCAGGTTTACTCGTGTCTATAGATGCTTTACATCAAAAACACGTACCGCGTGTATACACGCTTTGTGTTTTGTCCTCAAAATACTATTCTTTTTGAAGTACTTACAAGAATTGAAATCGGTGATCAAATTATTTATTCATTGATTCGGTAAGGTTCTCCAGAACCTTTACTATACTAGCGTAATAGTAAAATGGGACTCATAAAAAAAGATTGAAGTACGGTCTTCAAGGTTGGCAACACAATAGTGATACCTCTGTTGTTGCAATTGTTGCAGTGGCTACGGTAACCATTTATGATCAAGTAGGTAGTCTGCCTATTTAGTGTCCTTTGGTTAAAATAAAAATCTTTATTGGTTTTTTATTCATTATTATTAATACAAATAAAATTGAAAGTAAACTTTTTTCTTGTTTCTTTGAAACCGCTAATCTCTGCAAGTAATAACGTGATTAGAAAATTCATTATGCGTGTGGTGTATTATTATGCGTGTATAATCAAAATGTAAACGAATTTGCGGACAAAAGTACGTGTTTTAAGGTATAAGAGTGGTTGTAGTGTTGGGAAAAAAGAGTTCTGTAGAATTGTAATTAACTGGTAAATTGAACTGAAACATGACTAGCTCATAAGTCACTACAGTACTGGCAACCTGAAAAAGAAAACCTTTATGTTAAACTATAGTTAAACATCTAAACAATTAAATAAATACCTACATCATATGAGAGATTTTTACGTAAATGCCTTTCGCTGACAGTTTTTAAGCAATACTTGTGCCAGTATTCTGATTTCTTGTCAGTCACTTTTCGACGAGATCTTGGACTGTATTATAGTGGATTTTATATATTATTCATAATCTTGTATTTTGAAATATTGGTGGTACTTTATGTAATATAGTTCGGGAACTGTGAACAAGTGTACTTAATGGGAAATAACACCATGTAACATGCATTCTGAGAAGCCGCAAAAGCTCCATGGAAAATTCAACCATCTTCTTATACCACCATCTTTTTAGAACATTTAAATTATTACAAGGCAGTTGTTATATTGTCCTACTCGACAATGTTAGTGATAATCTGGAAGATTGTTTGCCAAAAATAAAATAAAAATTAGCTAGTGTGACAGTGTTGACAAGTTAGTGTATGTTCTATTAAATATAGTGGTCTCGTTTCGAGATAATAATGAAGATAATAATGAATATGTTTGCTGTTAGTAGTAAGGTTTAGAAGAATACAGTTTTATAAGTTTGAAAAGGCATTAACGTTTTCAAATATATATGCACTTCATACTAAGAGTATGTTTAATTTCACCGAACTTCTCTGAGAAGCAACGCTTGTGTATATTGTGACTTCTAGATGTTAATGCATGAATAGTGAAAGGAATATTATAAACTGAATGGGAGTTCATTAACTATTATTGAACAGTGCAATAGATAGAATAATTACTCTGAATTGACCGCATGTTATACCCACGAAAGTTAGAGTTTTTTTTTGCTTATTACTAGAATTTTACCGAAGTTGTAATAACGTGCATTAATTGATTTCCAAATACAAGACGATCTACACTAATATTATAAAACTGAAGAGTTTGTTTGCTTCAAGCAATACGCTAATCTGTTTTGTAGGTGGTAGAGCCTCGCTGAAGCTATTACTGGTTTCAGTATGAATAGGTCGGCTCGCTCGAGTTTGTAGCACCCTTTCACAGAAAATCAACGTGTAGTAACCGTACTTGCGTTGTAGCGTTTCTTTCGGTGAGTGAGAGCCCCAGACACCCACCTCCTTTTTTCCCTCCCCTTTCCCTTCATCTCCCCTTAACCCTCCCCCTTCCCCATACTCAAGCTAGTAACGCACTTGCAACTCCCTGGTGTTGCTAGTGTCTACTAACGGAGGTGATCACTTAATATCAGGTGACCCAAATTTTCGTTTGCTTCCTTTTATATAAAAACCGATCTTTGGTTTATTCATCCAACTGTTCGATTCGAAAAATACTTTCAGTGTTAGATAGCTCACTTATTGAGGAAGGCTATAAGCTATATATGATCACTCTGAGACCAACAGGAGCGGAGTACAGGTGAAGAATGTTTCGAAATCGGGGTTAATGTGTGTATCATCTAAAAATATTTTTACCTTCTACGTAAACGAAGACGCGAGTTAAAGTTAACGTTAGTCCAAAGTAATTAGTCCACGCGAATAAAGTCGCGGGCAGAAGCTAGTATCTTGATATACGTGCGCATTCGCTACCATCGGTTGGGTTGTGATTAAAGTGTGGTTAAAGTATCGCTTAATTCATGTATTTTATAGGTAATACTTTTTTGCCATAGTAACCAAAATTAAATACATTTTTTTTTTAACTTACGGATAGTAACAATCCTCGTGTAACCGAGAAAAATTGGAGTCCACTTAATGCTACCTTCTCTCCATATATTTGGTCTAAAAATCTTTCCACCTAGAAATATTAAAGGATCTTATATATATTTATTACATTCGAATTAGTTTCCTCTGAGAAACAAAATAGTAACACTTATGTAGGCTTTACTGTATTGTTATTCTTTCTAAAGAATTGTTTCATTGATGTAGCAATCGTCCATAGGCTGCGGTGAACGCTTAATATCAGGTGGCCCGCATGCTTGTGTGCTACCATAGTGGTACAAAAAACCTATAAAATTGATTAGGAGTAATCAAAATCCGTAAAAAGTTTTTTTTTTCTAAATTTCTGCAAATTCTTGATCCTCGACTTTTTTCTGCTTTAGTTTATCTTATCGATCAATTTAAATGTGAGCTACTATTATTATTATTTTATTATATCATTATATTTCGTTTTTTTTTTTATTGAGATTATTACCTTAATTCTCGTCTTTTATACGTTTTATAGCGTTAAAAGGGTAATAGGATTTTAATATGTATTATAAAAGAACGATAACGCATAATTAAAAATTAATGCATACAAAGCATATAATTGACAAGAAACATAAAAACCATTTCAATGAGAACGAATTCTCAAGCACAACCTAGTCTATTTACAAAAAAACCCAAATTGTTATACTCCACGCTTCTATTAGACAATTCAGAGGGCTGTTTTTTTGCAACTTATCCGCTGATTCAAAATATATAAAACTCACATGGAAACTACAGTTTTATTCTGGATAACCTGTAGGTAGGATACATTTTCTATACATACCTTTTCTACATACCTGGTATTATGTTTGCAAAAGTTACTATTAATTAGTGCTATTCATTATTTCATTTGTGATATTAGTTAGGTTATAATACAGTAGTACCTCAACACAATAAACTGGAGACGGAACCTCGTATAACACAGTGGCTGGAAAAAGTGATGCGGTGTTTATTCGTGAAGCTGTCAGAGAAACGGCAATCCACTTTGTAAAGAGATATACGAGAGAAAAGATGAAAAATGTCGACGCTTGATATCCATTGAACATAGTATTTCTGCAATCAAACGTATAACAGTAAATAAAATCCTCGAATAACAATTTTTATCTAATCTATCTATCTATCAATCTATATATTATTGTCTAATAATACCTTTAAATGAGCAATTCTTGTATATTTTTATACTGTTATATATCCATGATCACGGAAACGGCGTCAGCGATTTCCGTGAAACTTAGTATGTAGGTGGTTTCTAGGACGATAAATCGATTTAGCTAGATTTCACTTACATCAAAGTTTTTAACTGAGTTTTCGTGCAATGAAAAAATAAAGTTATATTATAAAGGTAAATTTCGCCGTCGCTGACAAAACAAAAAAAAGCTCAGATGGAATTCGGCTGTTTCGAAAATCCGTCTAACCGCAGTTCGAATCCGAGTCACAGCAAAAGAGATCTTTTTAAATTTTTTTTTGGGTAAAAAAATTGAATTTTGTGATGCAAACTTAACAGTTTATTTTAATTAGAAAATAAATTTATTATTAGAATTATAAGAGAGATATCTTTTTTTTTTTGATAAAAATGCTAATTTTTTAGGGCTAACCTAACAGTTTATTTTAATTAAAAATGTATTTTTATAGAACCGAGCTAGGCTCGGCCGTTCAGGCATTGTTAATTAAATTAGAAAGTACGTATTGTTACTAAAACGACGCTACAGTTGCTTCTCCTACGGGAAAGATCTCATAGATGCTTTTTCAAAGAGGAACTACGATAGAGCAATCAGATTTTGATAGTGATCGAGAGAAAAGACGATATTTTATGAGAAACGTACAGTAAATACGTGAAGACGGTTTTTATAATATTTAATGAGACATCAAGTTGTGAGAAAAATGCCATTGAACTTTCTATAAATTCTAGAGAAAAAAGGACATTGCAATTGATTAAAATAACAGAAGAGATCGATTCTCGATAGAGGAAAATGAGTCACATAAACTCACAATGTTAATAAATAATTGATTTCCTTTATCTTGGAAACTAGGGTAAATCAGTTCAGTACCATTTCTTCCCCTGTTTCTCAATCAATTTTGATGATCTATTAAAAAAAAAAAGATCTTTTTTCCGCACGTTAATGAGTCAGTATTTTACTTATGAGTTTTTATTCTTTATACTACACGTTCCTTACGTCTACCATCTACAATATTTGTACACACTGACACACAATACTCAATACTTATATCTAAAGAAAGAACTTTATGCTCCGTATTATGGCCGAAATTTAAACAGTGGACGACCGCTAGCATTTTGTTTCATATAATGAAATAATTAAAATCAAAACTTATATAAATTCTTCTAAAATATGCATGTGAAATTTTTCAAATGTCATTGAAATTTTACAAATTCTTTAACTCTTCATTATAATTTTCTTTAGCGATAGTAAATGATATCATTATTTCTATATATATAATTTTTCTGTCCGTATGTATGTGATTGAATTCCTCCTAAACAGCTGCACAAGTTTTGATGAAACATTTGTTCGTGATCAGGTGGTTTCAAGAATGGTTTGGATTTACAATTGGACCTGGTAACTGGCGCTGCTGCAGTTGACATTTTTTTATTATCAAGGCAGGACAACGTCCACTAGGCTCGCTAGTATTCTATTTTTATTTTCATATCCAACAGTAGGTGGAAGCTCTTAGTCTTTGCCTTGGCAATGTCATGAGATATTGAATTATTCGGCTCATTTTCAATTAGATACGGAATTTAGGATAAAGCATTTATAGTTGAAATGTTTAATGATATATATATATATATATATAGATATATGAAAAAAATGAAATTACTCTCAAACACTCAACATTTATGATCTACAATATACAACAATTAAATATATATATATATATATAATGAATTGTACTTACTTATTTGAGCATCCGCTGAATGTCTCATTACTTTTAAATCCGTCTCTAAAATAGACATAAGAAATAAGACGAGTTTAGAATAATTAATTAGTTAATTAGTCTATAGACTTCATAGTGTTGCCCAAACGGTTGGTCCAGTAGCAAAAGCATCGCCGGGCTCTGTCTTGTTAGGAAACAGCCGTGTAGACATCGGCCGTGTCCTTCGCCCAACGGACCTGTTCAATGGGTAGATAGGCCCCCCGACCCATCTTTCCTAGTCCGGTTAAGGTGGGAGTAGGCAGGCAAACTGCCGCCTCCTCCTGCTCGTCCTCCGTTAGCGGAGACGGTCACTTTGAGGGTCTTGCTCACAGTCCCACTCCGCCGCCTCTTTCTGCGAGACGACTTCCTCGCTGAAAGAGGTAATAGGATTCCACACATCCTCGCTGCCGAGCATGGCCGCAACCACGCTTGTGACATCAAAGTGTGCCGTTTATCCTCCCACGCAGCACGCTCAGACAGAGCGTGCTGCTCGGTTTCCGGGTCAACGCTGCACTGATGGCATACGGCGGTTGGCTCCCTGTGTGTTATCCGGTGTAGGTACCAAACGAAATACCCGTGCTTATTCAGCACCTGCACCAGACGGAACGTCAGGGGACCCCACTTTCTCTGATACCACTTCGGCAGGACCGTGCAGACGGCTTCGATCGTGTATCGACCATAGTGCACGCCCTCCAAGTCTAGCCTCCATATTTCCAACATTTCATCCCTCGCCCTTCCTTATTCTTTCCTTTATTTCTCTGGGTACTAGAGGCGCCCCCATTCGATTCTTAACCGCTTTATAATTATACACGGGCGGCAAGCACCTTCGCCTCTAGCTCCCAGGGAAAGGAGTTGGCTAGGAACATGGCCGCCGCCGAGGACACTGTTCGATAACCTCGTATCACCCTCTATGCCACAGAATATTAGTGGCGGTGAGGTTGTCCCGTATTGGGGAGGAGTCGTCCGAGCGCCGCTGCTGGAAAAACCGGGTACTTACTTTTATCTATTTCAGCCTATTTCTGTCAAATTTTATTATTAAAGAAATGCGGTAATGATATACTCGTATGACCTATATATTACTGGGAAACATCTGTTTTATTTCCAATAAAAATCTTCTATAAATCGTTTTAGCCATCTTGAAAATAAATCCGACCAAATAACAGACGCTTAAATCAATTGTACTTATATTTATCGATTATAAACTTACTGCAAGGTATTAAAAAGTTGTAGACATATACATAATAAACCGTCGGTGAATGAGATAAAGATAATTCCACTGATGACGTCATCGATTTTCCTTACGAGTTCCGTAGCTCTGCCATACTCTTCCCTTGCTGAACGCCAATATATTTCTGGTAGATACTGCATAAACATAATTTTATAAATGCGAATATGGGTTTGTTTCTTAAGCTTCCACATTTCATTTAAGTAATTTTACATACATGTTCTTAGTGGTACAGAGAAAGAGAAAGGGGTATTTTTTACCAAAAACAATGACACTGATTTTATGAGATAGATTTTTGAGTTGTGTGTAGTTTTTTGTATTTAAGCGAACGGGTTTTAGAACAATTAATAAAGCAGTGTGTGTCGTAAAGATACGCGATAGAAGTGAAACTATAATTTACAGGGGCAAATATTCATCAATAAAATACAACAAAAACCACTCATCACACGGTGTTCCTAGGCGAACAACCCATGTAAGTACTAACCGCGCTAGACGTTGCTTAACTTTGTAGATTGGATGAGAACTGGTGTTTTCAACTCTCTACTCGATACAGTGTTTACAAATCACTTTTCTTCAGACAAAAAGGTTGCGGATCAAAATTTCAAAATATCTCTCTCACAAGAAATTTAACCCCACAATATTTTAAATAGAGATTGGAAACAGAATTCAATAAATTTGAGATTTGATTTTATTTTTAGAATTTAGTTCATTACGTTTTACGTGATAACGTATGTGAAATTATGATGGAAAACCAAGTAACTAAGCTAAGGTGTAGTAAATTCGTTTTTTTTTTCGAAATGACTACGCTTTTGTCCCAGCAAGGTCTTAACAGCTTCACCGGACTACTAAGGCGAGCGCTTAAGGCACTCAGTCGATTTTACTTTGACAACCAGCTCAAGGGTGCACGGCACACCTCGTCTTAGCTGTTGCCTGTTGCATGCAAAATCGCGACCTATCTTAGCTAACCTAGCTAACTATTCATATATGTATGAGTTGTTGAACCGTATATGTGTACCAAGCATACACGTCTCAACAACTCCTCCATATATTTATTATCGGAAAATTGACAGTTTTTCAGTTCGATAAGGGAAAAAAAAAGTAAACCCTTCCACTTTCATGTGTAAGCGTGTAAGACGTGCACGTGTGTGAGGGTGATCGTGTCGTGTTGTAGCGGTGATGTATATTTGTGTATCACCGTATCGCGCAAGCAACGCACTCAAGGGCTCCCTACCGAGGGATCTAACCTAGGCTTGAGCCGCTGCCGTGGGAGGCCTAATCGGGAAAGTATACTCGACTTAAGCGACAATTAATATATTGTGACGTTTGCAGTATTTGTATTAAACTATACCAAATAGTAGCCTTATATGAAGGCTGAGTGCCTTAAGGCTCGCCTTGGCAGTCCGGTGAAGCTGTTAAGACGTTGCTAGGTCAATAGCGTAGTCAGTTCGAGAAAAGACCTTATTTGAAGATATGTAGTTATTACTTTAGAGAGAAAATAATACCCAGCAGTGTGCAATATGACAATTAGTCCAAGGGAAAAATTATTTTACGGTATAATATTTGGATTTAATACACCATGCTATAGATATACTATTTAGAAGCAACTTAGTGTTAAATTCACAGTATTAATTTTGTTTTGGTAACTTTTATTTAGCAAATATAGTAGATTAGAAACTGCAGAAATTGTTAAAACGATTCATAGTTTTATGACGCTTAGTTTTGAATATTATAAAAAAAAACATATTATTTCTGATGACATGTTACCTTCCCTTTGGCTGCCATTAATTTTTTATTAATTTGTTCAAGACGAGATATCAGATAGTAACTGATACAGATTACAAGCAGGTCACAGTAGTTCTTGATAAAATAGGATTGGATTCGAAGAAACTGAAATGAAAAAATATAATGAAACTAAATAAAATATGTATTTTATATCCAAATACTTCAATTAACGTCTGTTTATTGGCTCCGTCCGGAATAGCATAAGATAGAGTATATATTTTGGCAGTTTTTTTTTTTAATGTGATTTCAAGAGTAGAGCGAAGTGGAGAAAAAAAATAAAGAAGGATGACCCCGCCACATAGGGCGAATAGCCAGGAAATGAGAGAGAGAGAGAAAGTATTAATCTCATTATTTGTTTCTCATATCCGATTCTTGTTAAATTTAAAATAGTTTATTCTGATTCACTATACAGTTACAAATACCAATTTACAATTACAATTTTTTCCATAAAATAATGACTGTTCATTGATTTTATTACATAAATATGCATTTTTTTCTTAAATACAAAAAAAAAAATAACTAGGAACAGGCGCGGTGTGTTTGGCAGTATTTATCAAAGGGCGCTAGGTCGCCGGCGCGTTCCGCGTAACACTAGTAGAACGAGTGGTCGACATACAAGTTTGACTCTTATATTTATACAGATAGGGTATCTAATGTTTTTGAATATTTCGTTAATAATGCAAAGATCCTGTTTTGCGTCGCCACGTTGTGCCAAGCCAACAATCAGGTTTACCCGCGCCTATAGATGTTTCACGTCAAAATTGTGTGAAATTTAGTTTCGTAAATCATGGTTTGGGGTACATGATTGCTCATGTACATATATTACTTAAAACAAAATTTTACCTGAACGAGTAATCCTAGGATTAGTGAGTACGGCAAAAAATTAAAGATCGAGGGATTTAAAAGCTTCACAAATGTTTCGTAAGAATCAATTTCATAACCGTAACAGACTGATGCTTCTGCCAGAGCAGCTAGATTAAATAGTATTTGCTCTACTGTAAAAGAAAAGGTAGACTATGTTAGGACTTGAATATACAAACTCCTTTGTAATATAGGTATATATAGGTAAATCTATAAAATTTATTGGGGGCATTAAGATTTTTTGAGAAAGGACTTACTCAATGTTAGTATCATCATAACGCCAGAAGTCACATTGCATTTCATCGCAAGTCTGTTATCAAAATTTGGGCTAAGTTCTTCAGTGTGCGAGATGAATTTAAGTAAAGCTGGCCATGATCTTGCTATTTTAAAGCATATGAAAACAGTACAACAGACTATAATCGTGTATATTACTGGGGCTAAAAATTAAAAATCAGTTTAACTTAGTAAATAACTTGTTTTTTCTTATAAATCGTCGTTTTCTAGCATTTTGATAATAAAGTCTATGTATATTCTTCACACTTCGCTATCATCAATTGCCATCTCGGCAATCATAGCTTCGATACACGTTAAGTCACATCATCTGTCTACATCTTGTTCGAAATGGACACTAAGCTTTGCATTAATTTCTCTTTATACATTGCATCGCAGGCTTCTGTTTGTCTTTTATCAGTCGTGGTCATTGGGTCTCAAAAAAAGTACTAATCAAATACATATTTTAAACACCTTTTATCCTAATCCAGTAATACAGATACGCATGAAAACATCAGCCTAAAAACTATCTCATGATCCAAACTAAATTCTGGAATTACAACTAATTGTGATCTAATACAATTTAAATATTCAACTGTAACAAAATTGAGAACCGTTCTAAAAGGGACGAGTGGTAAAAAGTTATGAAAGGAAATAACTTACCTATCATATTCAGATTGACTTCAGACTGCATTAACATATATACGGACATAAGCATTAGGAACGTCTGTCCCAGAAATGATATTAGCCAATATACAATTTTCCAGGACATTAATGTAAATCTGCAATGAGATCAGCATCAAAATCAAAAATATTTTATTCAATTTAGGCTCTGATAAAGAGTTTCTGAACGTCAAACCTACCACCGGTTCAGATAAACAATCCAGTCATCGAGAAGAACTGGCAAGAAATGCGATCTGGTTTATCTTTTCATAATACATATTCTTAGCAACATAGATAATTATATTCGTTTTTGGTGGGTGCCCAGACAGAGGTGTCATTTTCAGACGTCACACCCGTTCATATACCACCCACCCTATAATAGTCTTTGGACTAGATAGGATTTACTTTCTTACTTAGATCATCTCTTTATCGTATTTGAAGGATATTTATTTACAACCAATTCTTTTTATCTACTGGTTGTTGAATTATTCAAAATTAAAATGAATACACATTACGCGAGTCGAAGGTTTTAGCTTATAGGGTATTATGACTCGTAGATATTGCGAGGCTTCATACAACCCTTATACGCTACCCTTCTAATTGCACCCTGACCCAGTCGAAAAGCCAACGTCAAGAAACTTGCAAGTATGTTACTAATGCTTTCGAAACTGGAAAAAGCAAATTTAACTTTGACTGCAGTAATCGCAACAATATACACACTCAAATGGGTTTCTCTATACAAATAACAACATGGTTCTTAGGCAAAGTGTATTAAATAAAGATTAAACAGGACATTAATATTAATTGCTACAGGAAATTTATACAAAGATCTAAAATTAAGATGCTTCATTTATTACTATATTATATCGTCTACCTGATATCATTTGAATTTCTACTCAGTACTCCAGAAATAGGCATCAGCGAAAAAACTTGAGCGAAAATTAGAGTAAGTCTCATAGAATCTTGAAATGTAGCTTTTTTTTGTCGTTTCGTTTTCATTTTATTACGGACTTTCAAAGTCTCTGAAAATTATAATTTAATCGTAAAATATTCCAATGTGTGTTATATATATGTATTAAATCTTTGAATATTAATTTAATAGATATTGTTAGCAAAGACTGTATTAGAACTGTCCGTACTATTGACCTGACACGCCATGGGTCGAAGTTATTGGCCAGATGTAATTTGACTGAATGCTATAAAAAGCGAGTCGAGCAAGTCATTTCGAGTCCCGGTGAAGCTGTTAAGACCTTGCTAGGTCAATAGGGTAGTCAATTTGAAAAAAAAAAAAAAAATCATTTAAAGTAATTTGGGACATTTTCGCTCAGACAGTTGAGCAAGTACGTAGTAGTATGTATTTGGTAAACTTACTTCTAATGGGAATCGAGAATGACTCGTCGTTTCTAAAATATGTTTGATCCATTTCTAAACAGCGAAATATATTTTGTACTTCGTATAGTTCAAATGCGGTGCTTGTTTAAAATGGTTGCCGCTGTGCGACTCTAAAGCGTTATTATGTTATTAAATTACAATGTAAAACTTTTAGGGTTCTCTTGTCTTCATACTGAATAATTTTATATTCCGCAATTTTACGGATACTATGTTTTGTTCTTTCTATTTAATTGGATTTTTAATGTATTGTCAGAGATACTTTGGTCTGCGAAATTCTAAAATAAAAAAATATTCAACTTAAATTGTTTACTTGACAATAGATACGTAAATAAGTCATGACCAATATATACCAATATATATTTGTAGGTGATAGAGTGACGCTGAAGCTATTACTGGTTTCAACATGAATGGGTCGGTTCGCCCGGGGTTCGACCACCAGACCCAAAGATACACCGACACCAAGTAACACTGCTTGAATTGTTGCATTTCGCTCGATCAGAGACAGTACCGGAGGACCATCTCCCTTCCTCTCTTCCATCTCCTGCCCCATCTCCCTTCACCCAGACACAGGTTTTTTTTTTAATTGTAGCACGGCAAATTGACTGCACTACGCCTGATGGTAAGCATAGTGCAATCCAAAAACAAGGTGACTGCCGAGAGATACTTCATCCTTCGTCGGTCGCCGCTGTCATGCCGGTCTGCGTAAATGCCTCTTCAAGTTACGCTGGAAGGACTCCATATTATAGGAAGGAGGGAACACACTAGCCGGGTGATTGTTCCACAGCTTCACGGTACGGCAAAGATAGGAAGGATGTTGTGAACTTTTTAGTTCGTGTCCATATAGGGTTTACCGTAAAACTGTGGCTCCGTAGACCAGCACGCATTGTTCGGTTGTGAAAAGGAGAGGAAGGGATTAAATTAAACAAGTCTGCAGAACACTCGCCATGATACAGACGGTAGAGCACGCTCAATGAGGCAATATCCCTGCACAATTGAAGCGGCTCTATAAACTCTGTAGTGTCTGCATCATTAACAATACGGACAGCCCGTCTCTGCAACCTGGATGGCAACGCACTTGTGTATTGTCTATGGATTCCATGGACTCTATGGATGGACCAGATTCATTTGCCTTCTATAATATATATATGTATAGGAAACTGAAGGAAATAAGTTTGCAATTTTGATTTTCACTTTTCATAATTTCCAGAATATTATGTGTTTGTATTTATACGACTAGCTAGTTTGTGTTTATCTATTGTTACCCATATATATGACCAATATGTTGGTCATATTTTATTTATATATTTTTGTAAAAAATATTCTATGAACGGGCTCATATTCCTTTATGCAAAATTGTGTTCAAAATATTGTATTGTACAGTATATATTCTTTAAGAGACGCTCTCATTGTGGACAGCCACACTAAGAAAAATACATATTTATGTTTTAGTATTAATACGCTCATAAACTATTCCTTATCACAACTAAGTGGTATTAGTACAACAAGTTTGTAAAAACAATACACGCCTCAATTTTCCGATAATAAATATATGGAGGAGTTGTTGAGGCGTGTATGCTTGGTACTTAGTAGTCCGGTGAAGCTGTTAAGACCTTGTTGGGTCAATAGCGTAGTCATTTCGAAAAAAAAGACAATACACACCCCTTTTAATTTCTCATTTCGGTCATATATCATTCGTCGATTATTTAGAAAATATTCTAGTTTAAGTTGCTACTGACGGTATCATGTGACTATTATAAGATTTGCGCAATTTCCTATGTACTTAATGAATTAACAAATTGAAACTAAAAATTTTACTGAATATTTATAAATGTAGCAGGTTTTGCGTGGCACGTTACTTATTTTTATGGACGTTTATGAAAGAATTTTCACTTTGTTGCAATGTTTAATGCGTATAACAATTGTGCGCGTTTCGAATATAGTTCTTGCGAGTGTGGAGTTTGTGCGGGTGCAATTTCAGAGCCGTTGACGTTTCGTTCCGAGACAATTAGAAAACATTGAACACAAATTATCACGGATTACGTACGGAATCCATGAGGATCAATAAGTACTTATTATAATAAAAGTATTGTCACAAGCAACAATGTTGCATTCACACTTTAATAATATACGGTTAAGTTTTATCGACCTTTGTACTTGTATCATGTTGACTTCGATAGATTTATGTTAGATATAATCTACATATTAGAAAAGAAAATTGAGCTATCACGGGATGCCTGTCAGATGTGAATCATCGAAATTGTCTTGTAAAGGGTATGTGTATACATAAAATAACAGATTACGACAGGAATCAGTTATGGCATAAGAAAAAATTAAGCATTACAAATTTGTTCCATAAAATAATGAGTGTTTATTTATTTTATTACATATAAAATACAAAAATTCAACTAGGCGCAGGCGTGGTGCGTTTGGCGGCATTTATCAAAGGGCGGTATGTCGTCGACGCGTGCCGTAACACTAGTAGAACGAATGGCTGACAAATCAGTTTCAATCTTATGTTTATACAAAGAAGGTTGCAAATGTTTTTTAGTATTTCGTTAATAGTGCAAAGTTCGTGTTTTGCGTCGCTACTCCAACAATTAGGTTTAGCCTATGCCTACAGATGTCTCAGATAAAAAAAAAAATGTTGTACTAATTTTATCGTTAAATAATTTCCTGATAACATCTCCTTCATACTTGCGTCTGTCATCTTGAAGTTTATTTATGGTTGCTATAAATGCATGTGTAGGAAAACATAAGCGTCATATGTTACGAACTCTCAAACTGCGTCATGATTGACGCAATGTCATAACTTGTCTGGCAGTGTTTAAACTCTTCAAACGACTTTAGAGGGCGCTAATTACGAATTATAAGAACGTGTGTTATGCCAGTAACCTCATTCTGGACATATTCCATTAAATAAGTGTAGCTTTTTAATGAGAAGAAGCGTAAGTATTAATTGTGAAGTTTGTCATCAAAAAGAAGGTATGTTTTGTCACATAATGAAATGTGTACGAAACGATTCTCGAAGAAACCATTTATTTAAAAAGATTTATTATTTAAAAAGTGATTAATTTTTTTCTTTTTTTGCTTTTCTTTTTTTTGTACGATGTTGTTTTGACTGTTATTTATTGTATGGCTAAGGGTGGTGAGTTCTTGTGGAACAAACCGTCGATAAAAATAAAGAGGAATTAAAAATTGAGCCGTCACGGGACGCCTGGCAGATGTGAAACACATATAACGTAGTAAACAACATTGTATACACTATAGGTATACAAGCTTATTGCGGCAAGAGAGATTGCGCATAGTCACTTGCGCATGGCAAATCAGGTTTACTCTCGCATATAGATGTTTCACGTCAAAAAAAATTGTCATGTATGTGTATAATACTTTTACACGTTCACATTTTTTGTCAACATAGAAAAAAATTCGTGGCGATAAACGCAGGTGTGGGAGAGGCATAAGTATAATAATATTAGAATGTAAGAAAGATATACTTTACTTGTCCTATTTATGTAAAACAAAAAAGACAGTTAATATGCAGTAAAACAGAATAACTACGGTTTCGTTGGAATTAGCATCGTAAAGTTTATTCGGTCAATTACTCTAACTTAATTCTTAAAAATCCACGTTACTTGAATACAAATCATAGAGTTAGAAAATCTAGACGTATTATATATAAAATATGGATAATATTAGTGATTTTCAGTTTAAAGCGTAGGTAAATTACCAATAAATTAATGATCTGATAATATATGGTTTAGCGGTTTCCCGCACATTAGCGGTAACATGAACCGGTAAGTGGTACGTATTGTCTGTTAGATTTATTCATACCACGTGAGTCGCTGACCGTTGTTTATATCCTTGGATGACGATTAACAGATGTTTATCTCTTGACTTTGTATTTCATTTATGTGGGTGCTACACGTACATTACTGATTTTTCTATGATAAACTTATATGATAGCAATCGCCAGCTATTTTGTCTCCGTAACAATGCAATTTAAAACTTAATAGTAATAAAATATAGTCTAGTCTCATCTAGTAGCGAGTTGTCTTAAAACTAATACTATAGAAACTGACAGCCATTGATATATAACAACCCAAGATTTACACTTAACCTCTCACAGCCGACGCACAAAAAGGAGTGCATAATTTTGGATTATGTTACATATTAATGTTATATATCATTATATAATTAAACTTTCTTACAACAACGTAGAGTTTTACAGAACAATAGTCAGCATGCACTGACGTTTTATTATAGTAAAGCTCATTTTAGTTTTTGGTGGGATCTTGGAAAGCCACGTCTTTATATTTTATCCATAATCTTGTCTTACTTGGCTCTATATTGTGTAATGTTGTTGGTGCTTTACATAATATAGTTATGTTATTATGCACAAGTAAAGTGGATCGGAAATAATACCACGGATCATGGATTCTGAGTTGCCACAAACACTCCCAGAAAAGTTCTAACAGGACAGCCACCAATTTTTAGTTCATTGAAATTATATCAAGAAATTTGTAAGATCGTTATTCACTTGACAATGGCAGTAATAGTCTACTAGAAGACTGGTTGCCAAAAATAACATAGAAGGCTTATTTAACTGTGTTACTGGCTTTATAATTAATCTCATTTTAAACTTAGGAAAATAATAACACTTTTTAACCCTTTAAACAATTTTTTTTTGTATTTAATAATTATTTTTTAGTTCCGAATACTATAAAAGTGTAGTTTTTATTGATTTCTTAAAAAAGAATTTTGTCTTTTATTGCACGTGTATGTAATTCATCGTCTAATTGGTATGTAATGTGGTGATCTCTGTATCTAGTGTGAGATAATAGGTTTTGTATGCTGTAGAAAAAATACTGATTTTGGATTTAAAGATTTTAACATTGTAATTATTATTTGAATGCCCTCTGGTAAACCTTATTTAGGAAATATCATAATATGAAGGTAAGTTATTTATTACAAAAAAGATAGCCCGAAAAGCGATGACATATTTAAGACAAGTAGGTACTGAAAGATGAAGAGCTTAAGTAAGAGTTTCCAACTGTGTTCGAGACAAAAAACATTGGTAAAAACTTTATGTAACCATCTCATAAATATGATTTACTCGAGACCTACACGTTCCCTGAAGTAATATAAAGGAAATGAATCACGTAATATTAGATGGATGCGATTAGCTATTGCTAGTCTTGCTACTGTAATACTTGTTACAATTCACGATTATGAAGGTGTTAAATTGCAACCAGATTCCTCGTTTACAAAGACGTCTTAATAATATTGTTCTAAATCTATTGTTTGAACAAAGTGATAAAAAAATAGAACAGTGTTATCTATGCCAAATATTATTATACGTTTGCATTGAAGGTATTAGAACCTCCTTGAAGTGTATTATTTAAATTAATATTTAAAACAAAAAAGTATATATTCTATGTCACTTTTGTACAAAACTCTGTAATATTTCAAATCTATTACTTTATTTAGAAATAGGTTGGTTACTGAAAATGTGAACCTGAACTCTACAGAATGTAAGCACTAAACTCAGAAGAAAGAAGCTAAAAGGTCGAATGTTACTTGTTACTGATGTTACCGCAGGAAGAGTACCTCTCATTTCCCTTCACGTGCTCCCCGCGTGCTGCTACAAATTTTTGGTCTCTGCACTATTCCATATACATTCAACCTCGCATCGAGAAATATAGTAATTAATTAATAGACAATAATGAAAGACGGATACTCTCTAAATTTTAAAAGTTCATTTGGTACAACAAAAATATTTTGAAGTTATAGGCATGAAACAGTAAAATAATAATACTCTATAAGCAAGGTGAATTCTATGAATGAACAAACGATAGAAGCTGTCCTGGAACCTAGAACGGATTTAGAATCAAATATATAGATCGCACCAATAAAATAAATCTGCCAAATGAGACGCCTGTGTTATTTGATACTGTTGCATTGCAGTGAGTGGGAATTCCTTCTAATATGTTCTAATTTATCTTGTTATGCTTTCTTTCAATTTGCATTAGCCTTTGGAGAAAGCGTTTTAATGGAACTAATTAAAAAAATGTCACTGAACATTTTGATAATAATTTTATTAGACAACCGTCTTTTCGAATAAGGCTGATGTTACTAAAGCTATAGGAATACAGTATATCCCTGAATTATTTCTACGGTATCTCAAAAAGTCGAGTTCGATTGTTCTTATTAAACTATTACAATCAATAAGCTATAAAATTTTGGTAATGTATAATTTACTAAAGTAAAACTATTTCAAAAAACTTGTTATTCGCTGCTTACCAGCACACCTTAAAAGCTAGCAAAATGGCGACTATTGTGAGGTTCTCTCAAACCTTCCTTATGCGTTTTTTTTTATGTCATAGGAGGCAAACGAACAGATGGGTCACCTGATGTTAGGTGATCACCACCGTCCATAGACACTTGCAACAACCAGGGGAGTCACAAGTGCGTTGCCAGCCTGTATTTGGGAGGAGGGCGGGGGGGACAGGAAGGGAAGGAGAAAGGGGAAGGGTACGTGGGTCTCCGGCTCTCTCACTGACCGAACGAAACGCAACAATGCAAGCACTGTTACTTCACGTCGGTTTTCTGTGAGAGGGTGGTGCTTCCCCGGACGAGCCGACCCATTCGTGCTGAAAACAATAATAGCTTCAGCTTGGCTCTACCACTACTAAATGCGTATGCTAGTGTTGTGGAATGGGTTGCCCAGCACAGCTTTTCTTCAGGGTTATAACATAGGGCTCTTTAATAATGAACTGGAACGTTCTCTTCAAAGTGGGCAACACAACAGTGGTGCCCTTGGTGTTGCATTTGTTCATGGGCGACGGTAACCATTTACAATTAGGAGGGCCTCTGCCTGTTTGCTGCCTTTTGGCATAAAAAAATTATTGTTAGATTATTGATCATAATAATGTTAAAGAGCCTCTAATGCTCAGCAGGACTTCATTACGAGTTTTGGTAAGATCTCTTTGTGAGTAATTTATGTCTAAATAAACATATGCTCAACATTGGAGTCCAGGTCTCAAGATATTTCGGGTATGATAGTGTGGGGTTAAAACTTTAGTTGCTTACAATTAGATACAATATTCTCAATTGGCCAAGCTACTAAAAATATGCGATCATGCTTTTCACTAATACGCTATATAATATTAAAACTTTATCCACAATCCTGAATATATTCATTTTGTATTGAATTATCTTTTTTTGTGATAATTAATTTGTGTAAACAAATTAAAAAATTATAATGGGGTGATAGTCTGAAAATAGTAATTAATTATTATTTTATATTGAGATGTGACGATATTATTATTATGGGTGGTTTAGTGAGTTTTACAAACAAGTTGGGAACATTCTTTGGATGATAATTTTGTGGTGATATTGTGGAGAAGGAAATTATATTTTAGTTTTCACTAGTATCATTTATGTGATGGCCGCTGCCGAGAGTTCTCTGACCACTAAATGCATGTAATGTACCTTTAGATATTTTTTTTCAATTATATTATTTATGAACTATACGTTTTCAATATTTTTATACGAACTGGTGTTACCGGATATTTTATTACTTATTTTTATTGGATTATAAAATATTTACCCCAAACTATTTGTTTCAATAATATAATCAACGAATTCCAAAAATTGTATTCTACTTTTGTTTGAATTTATTTAAGATTTATAATTTACAACCAGTCTCCCACTTTATCGTCTACGATGGCATGTTTAAAAATTATGATACCATAAATAATCCCTGTAATTGTAACGCTTTATACAGCGATCGGCGAAATAGATTTATTTTTCAAATTTACTTTAGATTTATAAGCAAATTCAGACTTATATATTATGACAAATTTAAACAGTACATTTATAAATTATACAGCCTATGTCTTATTCTTATATATAAGCCATGTTAATATAAGTTATGCGTAAAAGAGGAACAAACACACGACCATATTCACAAACTTTCTTGATAGTAGTCCGGTGAAGCTGTAAAGACCTTGCCAGGTCAATAGCGTAGTCAGTTCGAAAAAAAAAATAAACTTTCTTGTTTGTAATATACAAATAGAATTAATAAGTAGTTCCAAAGATTTAAAATGTAAATATTTTAAATAAATATTCATCAAAAGTAAATAAAAAAATCAACTATGTCTAATAACATTTGTTTATACTTAGGTTAATATATACATATGAGTAAAAAAAAATTGAACTGTTTTTTTTTTTATTTGTCTAGCATAAAGTCTGGAACGGTTGAACCGAATTGGACAAAACCTATACTGACAAATAGCAAAATTTCCAGAGTATTAACCGAGGTAGAAATTATTGCGCTAATGCATAGGGCTAAAGTAGATAACAGTGTTAGAAATAGCAATTTTACAATTCTAATTAATGTTATAAATATGAAGGTTACTTTATTTAATTATATGCTTATTTATTGATTACGGCTTAACACACTATCTACTCAACTGATCATCATAAAATAAGGCATACTCATTGTTAGGAACACTAAGAAGGATAGTGTATACCTCGTATCTAGAAAGACCGTTTTATTCCAGAGGGATAGATCAAAATTAATGCGAGTGAAGTCACGAACAACATCTAGTTCGAAAACAAAAGTCAGCGTATGATTAACTCAGTAAAATTTCTTTTTCACAAGAACGAAATATAGTTTACTGTAGTCACATTTCATTAAAGAATTGAAACACATAGTAAGGGTATCGAGCGTCAAATGGATATCGAAAAATTTTCCATTTATACGAGTCCATTTTGAAGCTTCCATAATTCAGTTATGAGATAGATTTTAAATAATTAATTCGTCATAGACAAAATGCTTTCCAAATTATTCCTATTTCAAATAATAACTTTATACTTCAAAGAATATGAAACTTTCGATCGAGACAATTTAATTATCGGTAACGTGAGACGGAGAAATATTATACTGTTAAATAAAATCAATAGACGATGGTTTGGAAGTGATAATTTAAATTACAGAAGAACTAAAGGTATACAAGATGACATCGCCGATAAAAGGATCGAGGTACTTGGCTTACACTGTATTGCAATTTATAACAAAACAAATTAGCTGCTTATGTTACTTTAATAGGAAAACACTTAAGGGCCTAGGTCCGTTCCCTCGGCGTGGAGACCTTGAGTATGCTGCTCACGCGATACACTCACACAAAATCTTACAAGACTGCAACAATATTACACATATCACCCCCACGCATGTGTACTCATACACGCTTACACATGAAAGTGGAAGGGTTTTTTTCTCCTTTCCCTTATCGAACTGTAATAGTTTAGAAAAATTATCTGACACAAAATACATATAAGAGTTGTTGAGGTTTGTATGCTTGGTACACATATATGTTTCAATAACTCATATAATAATGAATATATAGCTTAGGTTAGCTCAGATCGGTCGCGAATTACATGAATCAGGCAATAGCCCAAGCCGAGGTGTGTCGGGCAACCTTGAGCTAGTTGTCAAAATAAAATCGGCTGAGTGCCTTAAGCGCTCGCCTTAGTAGTCCGGTAAAGCTGTTAAGGCCTTACTAGGTAAAAAGCGTAGTCAGTCCGAAAATAAAAAGAAACTTAAGGGCCAATTTAAATAAAATAGCACCAGTGACAGAAGTTGAGAAGTTATAGGTTAGCATGGTATGGGCATGTCATGAGGAGTTATGAAGAATCGAGAAAAGCCTTGACTATGATAGTCGATGGATATAACAATAGAGGAAGACAGAAAAAAGTATTCATGGATTGTGTGAAAAATAATGTGTGTAATAAATAGGTGTCAATACTGAGATGACATCTGAAAGTGAGAGTGGAAAACGAAAACATGTTGTGCCGACCCTGCTTATGCGGGATAAGTAAGAGTAAGAAGCTGATGATGATTAAGGGCCAACTATTATTATTATTAGCAATCACGCACTGACTTTACAAGGATGTATTGTATGGATATCAGCGTGTCCGTTATTTATTAAGTTGATTTTTTTTACTTGAGTATCGTTCAATTTGTTAGCTTATAGCTTAACTAAAAAAAAAACCATGCCGTTTAACCGTGCATATATGACGATACTTTTTCTATATATTTCCTATATATATTATATATTTTGACATGGTTCTTTTTGCGGATGATACTTCTCTGATATTTAAAGTGAAAAGGATAGATTCAGAGGTTGGGCATCTGAATAATACTTTAAATGAAATTTATCATTGGTTTGCGTTGAATAATTTATTGTTAAATGCAGATAAAACGAAATGCATAAGATTTACTTTACCCAATGTAAGACAGGTTGATAGTAGAATCAAGATCGAAGGGAATCTAGTAGGGTTAGTTGACAATACTGTATTCTTGGGAATCACATTAGATTCAAAATTACAATCGGGCCCTCACATAAAAAAAATGGCGAGCAGATTAAGTTCTGCTGTATTCGCAATACGGAAAATTCGCCAGCTTACAGATATTGCCATTGCAAGGTTAGTCTACTTCGCTTACTTCCATAGCATAATGTCTTACGGTATTCTGCTGTGGGGTACGGCTGCTGAGGTAG
The DNA here is from genome assembly GCA_014332785.1 of Antheraea mylitta. NCBI lineage: Eukaryota > Metazoa > Arthropoda > Insecta > Lepidoptera > Saturniidae > Antheraea > Antheraea mylitta. The sequence goes on from JACEII010000015.1 coordinate 3,484,617, forward strand.
ACACCATATTTTTATTACAAAAACGGGCAGTTCGAGCAATATATAATATGGGACCTCGAGAATCATTAAAAATGAAATTCCAGGAATTCGATATCTTAACTCTACCCTCCCAATACATTCTTGATAATTTAATGTATGTCCGTAAAAACTTTGAAAAACTGAATTTAGTAAAAGACCGACATAATGTAAATACTAGAAACTGTAATAAACTGGTTGTCCCAGGTTTCAGACTTAGTAAAACCAGTAATAGTTTCTTAGGTAACATTGTTAGGTTTTACAATAAAGTTCCAAAACATGTTACCGATTTGCCGGACTGCAAATTTAAGCGCCATGTCAAGCGGGTGTTAGTGTCAAAAGGATATTATAGAGTGGATCAGTATGTGAACGATAGTGATGTCTGGAATTGACTCCTCTCTGTGCATCCACTATAAGCTGTATGATGTATTTAAATGTATGTAAAAAAAAAACTGTACCCGATCGAGTTTCTTGCCGGTTCTTCTCGATGGCTGGGTTGTTTCCGAACCGATGGTAGTTTTTGACGTTCATAAGCGCCTAAACTGAATAAAGAATTTTTTGATTTTGATTTTATGCATTTGATATGTTTTTCTTTCACTTTTTACAAATTAATTTCTATCTTGCCTATTTCATTGAATAACTTACCAAATATGGAATGGAGAAATTTTGATATGGGCGTAAAAAAAATTAATTTGTGTATTTGTATTTATCTTGTTTTTTTATTAGTAAAAATAAAGCTCAACTATAGCTATTAAACAAAGAAATAAGTAAATTTGGTTAACAAATAGATCCGAAAATAATAGTGAAATGTGTTGTCTGCACCTGTTTCTATAAATATGATTATTAATATTACATTCAACATTATTGTTTTATGAAAATATGTACAAGACAAAAGTGACTACTCCCGGAGTTATTAGTTCTTTACACGCCGCGCTCTTTACCGCGTGAACGTTTTCGCGCGGGAAAGAGTGAGTATATAATGACAAACAATAGAAATCACTTTCCCGTATTCAATCTTGTATACTCTAATCGCGCGTGAACGAGCGTGTCCTATAAAGGCAGCTATTCGTAGGAGATAGACGGGAACTATATTATATTTGAAGCATTAGGAACTTTTTTTGAGGATTTTGCAAGATATATAATCCTGTAGTACTTTAATTTGATGTATCTCATAAAATTTAGCTAGAGTTAGTAATGTAGGCGATCGGATAATTTTATGGGAACTGATTAAATTACATCAACTTTTCTCTACTGTATTTAGTCCTAAATAATATAACTAATTTACTGGATACTAACTTCAAGCACCATGTCGAGCAGGTTTTAATGTCAAGAGACCATTATGAGATGGATGATTATGTGGACAATAGTAGTGTTTGAAAATGACATCCCTCCCTGTACCTTTGCTGATAACGATTGTGATTACAATTACTTGCAATAAAAGCATATATACAATAACAAAATTAAATCAGATTGAGTTTCTTCACGGTTCTTCCGAATGGCTGGATTATTTTTCGAATCGGTCGTAGAGTTTTGACGGTCATAAACTCCTTCATACGGAATTTGTGGTGGTCTTGATCGATGGAATATCATTCCGATGTTCGCATGTTCGAACCCCTTTTTTTCGGAATTTACTAATTTAAATTGACAACAGTATCGACTGACGGTAAATGAAAACATCGTGTCGAATCCTGACACTGACAATGTTCTTCTCGTACTACTGGATGCGGGGAAAACATACAACTGTGGATTTCTCAGAGTTTGAAATCACCAATAAGCCGTGTGCTGGTGTGGTGATTAAGCTCATATCTTCCTTAGAGAAGAGCCCTATGGCCCTGGAGTGGATCTCTTACAGACTGATAACAAAGCTATATATTCCTAATGTTTTAAAGTATGATTTAAGAGAATCAATTAATTGCAGTATTTTATTACTTTTTTTGTTTCAATTTCTTTGTTTTTGTATTATTATATGAAATCTTTAAATATGTAAAATAGTTTAATATTTACTTTATAAATATTTAATTAAATGTTGGAGCATGCCGTGGTTGTCTATAAATATGACTACATTTATAATGAATCATAATAGTCCTACTTTTTATATATTTACTAGTGTATTGTCATGTTGGCGATCCTAAAATAAATAAATAAATAAAGCTCTTTGCAAAAATTGCAAAAAGTAACTTTGGGTTTGATATATCTTATGCAATTCTTGTATATTTTTACATTTGTTATATATTCAGGATCTCGAAAATGGCGTGAGCAACTTCCGTGAAACTTAATATGTAGGTAGTTTCGCGGACGATAAATCGATCCAGATAGATAGAAACTTCTTTATCTGAGTTTTCAGGCAATAAAATAAATATATACAATATCAAGGTAAATTTTGCCACCGCTGTTAAAACAAAAATAGTTCAGATGGAAATCGACTGCTTCGAAATCCTTTTAACCCCAGTTTGAATCCGAGTGACAGCAAAAGAGATATATTTTTTTTTTATAAGAATGCTAATTTTGTGAGACAAACTTAACAGTTTATTTTATTTTAAAAATGTTTTTTAAAGAACCGAGCGAGGCTCCGTCGCCCAGGTGCTAAGAATTAAAAATTATCAAAATTAAAAAGACTCTTACTTATTTACCTTTATTAGATTTTGTCTACAATTTTACTGATAGATAGAAGATATTTCATTGAAAGCCTTATGCAGAACACATATTAGTTACGTTATGCTATAAGGACTAAGTAGAAACGATAACATTTAATAAAGGTAATGTACAAACTATAATAGTAATTGTTTGGACTACTATCACCACTGGACCTTTGACCGCCAACACAAGAACTTATCTTACAACTAAGGAGTATAATAGTTTTAGCAAATTGCTAACGAATATATACATTAAACTTCAGTTAAATGTATAAATATGTTGAGTTAAATATGAACACCGATAGAAAAGAAACACACATAAAAAAGAATAAACCTTACAAAGTTAATTGAAATAAAATGCGTACTTCACATAGACAATGAAACAGTTCTCACAAGAGTAATGTCGTGTGCACCAGCTAGTATTCTAGTAATATCCACTAAATTTAAAACTAATCAAAGCGCTATCTCGCAGTCTCCAAAATAATTCATAGTCATTGGTGTAAGCTCACAGAATCGTTTTCTGCCAAAGTACCGAACAATTTTTATCTCTCAATTTGTCCGCAGCTACGATTTTTCAAGGATTTTAAAGTAATCCTTTACTTTATTAAATCCATCCTTATAAAATCGATTCTCTTTGAATGAGATCATTGATCGACGCTAATGTTTTTAATACTCTGATTTACTGAATTCTATTTGAAAGTGATTTCGATTAAGCACCGTACTTATTTATGCTTACTAATTTTATAAAGCTTGAGAGATTTTTCCTTTTTTTTTACGTGCTCTTATTTTGTTTATTTTAACGGGTTGCTCTTTGAAATTTCCAGTCAGATTGGAAAAATTCTTTATGCATGTTGTAGTAATCTTTTTAGTGGGAAAATAGATTCTTAATATTGAAGAAATTGCTATACAAAAGGTTGGTTAGAAAGTATGCTTAGTGAGAATAGAGTAGCAGTGCGGGTGAATCATGTGAGGCAGCTTGATCACTTCGCGAGAATTACCGAAACGAACCGAAATCTGTCTATTTGAACAAGGTATCGGGCAACGTGATTCAAACATATGATCGGCTCCATACACTTTAGTCATGCTCTATATAGAATTTGTGTAACCTTGCTTTGCTGGCAAATTTCTTACAAAGTAATCCTTTCTATGTGTTTTATTATTAGCGATTTATGGTTCCATGTATTTTATACCACTATCATTTTATTTTGTACATTTTTAATAACCTGAACTTAAAACTTTTTAGTCATCGTGAATTCGGAGATAAATTATTGAGTCTCTTTCAGAGAGTTAAATTACCTGCTATATGAAGATTAATTGCTTGATTTATGCCAAATAACACGGAATAAAAAATACAATCGAATCATTAATTAATTAAACTTGAAAACTCTTAGAAATACGACAAAATAATGAATATATCTTGTAGTCATTTTGGAATAAATTAATAGTGTGTGCAGTCTCTAGGAGGTTAAAGAAAGTTGCCCATTTTTATTTGCAAATTTTAGATTAAATTATAAGTAAATTTTATTTATCTTCCATCTAAAACTATAAACGTTTTATATTTCAGTGGAATAATATGGCAGAATATGCTGCAAATTTGCGTCCAATGAGAAAATATGGTTATAACGAAGCAGTATGTATATTTTTGTTAACTAAACTTTTATTAACTTAAAAAAAAATTAACTGCCTAATACTTGAGTAAATACGGTCGCTAATAAATGTCTTTATTTTGGATTTGTAAACTCTTTACCATAGAAAGTAATATCAAAGAGGTAACGCGGCTAAATTAAGTGGTTGATGTTTTTATACGAAGCTGTACATTCATCTGGTACTCTAATTGGTGTGGATAGTTCCTACATCTAAAAAAAACGAAAACCAATGTGAACAAGGTTCACGCACTAACATTGTTTCTCTACAAAGTTAACCATGTTGTTAGCTGTCTCTACAAGATACGCTTTTTCCCGCGTGAAAATGCTTTCGCGCGAGAATGATTGCTCGTGTAATGTAAATTTGGGTACACACGTTCCCGTATTGAATCCCGCATACGTGAATCGCGTGTGAAAGAGCGTGTCATGTAAAGGTAGCCATTAACATCATAGCTATACTGAGAAAAATATAGCAATCTCTTTTCTCTTACGTTTTATGAGTAAATATTAATATTATTACTAAATAGGGTATTATCTACATAAAATATTCTATGCATAACTTAGCATAACTAACTAACCGTTTTGCCAAAGCAGTTTATAAAGAATATTTATTTCAGTTTGTAGAACCAGAATTTCCAGAGTCCAAGATAGATAATGATCAACTTGAAAAAATGCATCGTGACCTAAGATGGTTAACTATAAACACAGACGAAGGGCTTGGTATTGGCATAAGATAAAAAAAATAACGTGCTCTTCAAGCTTTTTATATACTATGTCATACTATGCATTGTATTAAACACTCAGGTTTGTCTTTAGTGTTAATTGTTTAATAAATATTAAGCAGAAATACAATATAATCTATTTTTTCTTATCATTTCCTTTTAGTAAATATAATCTGAGTAAACTTAATATTGTATGTGGTAGAGGCACGCTGAAGCTATTACTGATTTCAGCATGAATGGGTCGACTCACCCGGGGTAGAACCATCCGACACACAGAAACACCTACGTGAAGTTACAGTGCTTGCATTGTTGCATTTCGTTCGCTCAATGCGAGCGCCACAGACCCACCTATCCTCACCATACCCCTCATATCTTCTCATAAACCCCAGGCTGGCAACACACTTGCGACTCCCCTGGTGTTGTTACAAGTGTCTTTGGACGGTGGTTATCACTTAACATCAGGTGTTCGTTGACCTCCTATGATAGAAAAAAATACGATCAAGTCCTATTAATGTTGTTGGGAAAGGCTTAGTTGTTATATTTGTTATAGTTACATAAATCGTGTGAAGCATCTATCCAAATTTACAACAGACGTGTGTGTCGATTACTCGTTCTGTGTATTTTATGTCAATGTATATGTAACTTACAAAGATTTAATGGTTTTGTGGAAATAGATAATTTTTAATATTAGCTCTAAAATATAATGAAACTGTAAAATATTGGTTAAAAAGAAAATTAATGCAATTTATATCTACGATGCAGTCTATATTTAAAAAGTCGATAATTATAAAGCTATTGCAAGAAACCCGTAGTGAAACATGACTGAAATAAGCCCGCTTTTAACATAATAGTTTTAACTCAAGTATACTATTTTAAAATAGGTCTGGCTCTTTACGAACCTCTCTGTACGTCTTTAATAATCATACTTTCTACTTTCTTTAGCATATTTATAGCGAGGGCTTAATAAAATTTTCCAATAACTGCTTGAGTATCAGGTTCTACACTTTATATTCCTATTACGTTTCTACAAAGAAGGTTGTTAAATCTTTCCAGACATTATGTATTTCGTTTGATAGCAAAAATGCTCGCTTACAAGTGTTGTTCGTTTAGCAATTGGTTTTAATAAATTTTACCGTAATGTATCTTTATTTGGTAAAGTTTAATACTTTTATGGTTTTGATATATGCTCTAATCTTATCAAACAATTTGCATGGAACTTTGTGATTGAGTATATAAGGTTCTTTTCTTAATTATTTTTTTACCTGGCATTGTAAATGAGACCAATTTTTTAAATGTATTTTTGTAATTTTATGTATCACTAGCCTCTGCCCGCGACTTCTTTTACGTGGAATAGTTATTTTCGACCAACTAACACACAGCGGAAGCTCTCAAAAGGAAAAAAAAAAACATTTTGAAACATTCTTCACTGGTGCTCCGCTCCCATATGTCTTAGTGTAATGTTATATAGCCTATTATAACCTTCCTCGATAAATGAGCTGTATAACACTGAAAGAAATTTTCAAATCGGACGCGTAGTTCCTGAAATTACTCCTTACAACGTCACAAACTCAGAAAGTCACAAGTTAACACAGTGTACCTCTTTATAATATTAGTATAGATAAAAAATAAATTCCTATAATTGAACATACAAAATATACAGAGAGATAAAGCCTTGTATCCAGTAAATGGACGCACAAAGGAGACGCTTAAAAATAAACCATCCACTTTAAATAAATATCAGGTGAGAAAAATAGAACCGCCAAGACGAAAAATAACAAAGGCTACTGATTACATCCATTCATACCTCACATAACAAACACTCTCGTTTCTCAGTTCCCCGGCACGTTACTAGAAATTCATTGCCAAAAAATATTCTCACAGAAGTTGTTACCCAAGTTCTGGCAACGAGTTCTAATGGATTCATGAATTTACATACGAAACGTTAAAATTTATATTCAGTTTCTTCGTTATTTGAACGATTTAGTATCTGAAAGTTACTTTATACTTAAGATATTGACTCAGTGTCTAAGGGATGTGACTTGATTTTGAACAACTGATATCACGTCGAAGTGGTACTATTGAAAACAAAAGGAAAATTTTTCACTATCAATTTAAATATAAATCTGTGATTATTAAGTAGTTAATTCACAAAAAAAAAGTCGAAAGGAATAATGCGCTATTTTAAATTTGTTATGTTATGTTTTATTATGTTTGTCGGCACAAATGCTCACGCTACTGTGAAAAAGTATACATAAATATTACGCACTACTTTCTAATACGAAGCAAGCCTATAAAAGATGTAATGAAATCGGATCGGGGCCATTTTCTAAGGGCCTCCTGACGAAATAATGGCAGCGAATGATCAGAACTAGTTAGTTTCTTTAAACAGAGCGTATGCGCGGCCATGCCCTCGTTACCACTAGTCATGCCGTTATGCTCTGACGGTAAATTTCGCTCCGGCACACTTGTTTAGGCTTCCTTCGGCAGCGGCTCAAGCCTAGGTCTGTACTCTCGGCGTGGAGCCCTTGAGTAAGTTGTTAGCGCGATACAGTGACACTGAATTAAAAAAAATAATTCAATATCGTATCACAGATCACTCCCAACTACGTACACATACACACACACTAGTAGGATTCTTCCCGTTGCTGGACCTGAGGGGATGGGCCGTGGGGAGCATCTTCTCATTGCAAAAGTACAGCGAATGAGGGGAGGCAGCTAGTGTGTACCCAGTTTGTCTCCTTATTAGGACGGATCTCGGAGACCAGCTTCCGCCGGGCAGACCATTGGGGCGGCTATCCAAGCGTAGATCGATCTCTTACTGCCCCAATAATATGGTCTGTCGGTACGGTCTACGGTACACCGTGGGGCTTTAATCCGCGCGAGTCGGACATAACCCACTCTGTCCCCCGGGAGGGCGGGTATCCATAAGGGATTTCCCACGTTAATAAAAAAAAGTTGTCTGATATATAATACATATATGAGTTACTGAGGTACACATGGTAGGTATATGTGTGTATCTCACTATCCCCTATATGTATGAATAGTTAGTTTAGTTTCGCATACCTTGATTAGATTCGTAGTGTTGCGTAACTGAGGCAACAACCCCAGCCGTAGTGTGTTGTGTACCCTTGAGCTGGTTGTTAAATAAATCCGACTGAGTGTCTTAAGCGCTCACTGTAAAGATGTAAATGTCTGTCAGGCTAATAGCGTAGTCAGTTCAAATAAAAAGGGGCAGGGTTTCTTCACGCATGGGCCATCAGTCAATTCGCGTCTCAAAAGATAATACGTAACTATATTCAGTAGTTCATTACTGTAACTGCTTTTTAATGTAAATTCTTTAATTTTTAATACCTGTGTTTTGAGTGATAGATCGATTACATGACAAGGAGGACATCATTTATGACAGACATCATAAAGGAGGGAAACGAACAGGCGGGTCACCTTATGGTAAGTGATCATCGCCGTCCATAGATACTACCAACAGTAGGAGATTCGCAAGTGCTTTGTCAGCCTGTGTATTTGGGAGTAGGGAAAGGAAGGTGGGTACCCGGCGCACTCACTGACCAAACGAAACGCAACAATTCAAGCCAGTGCTTGTGACAGTTCACTTCACGTCGCTTTTCTGTGGTAGGGTGGTACCACTCCGAGCGAGTTGACCCATTCATGCTGAAACCAGTAATAACTTCAGCGTGGCTCTATCACCTACCATCTTGTAGTTTGGAAAAAGGACATGGAGTGGACTTTATGGTACCTAAAATAAGCTATTAGGACGATGGTGATCGGTTTTTTGCAGTGTTTATACTAAGAACGTGACCCAATCGTGTACAGTTTCCCTACTAAACGTTCTGGCCATTTCCTTAGTATTCGCAACGCGTGTAGGACAGGCTGACGTGATTATCTCAATTGTCGTCCTTTGTTCTTTAATATTTTTTCTTTGAAAGGTAATATATTTTTTTTATTCAAAACCTCAGACTTTTAGGTTAAATAATTGAGCTTATAGTGCTAGATAATCTTAATTATAAACTAATAATTTGATCGCTGCCAAATTTCGAAATTTTAAGTATAACTTTGGACGAACATACGGTTGCCCCTTACCGTTGTAATCGTCTCAACAAGATCTATCAGATCACATATAAATAAATTAACAATTATAGACCTCCATTTCGAGAAATCTGAAAAACAGCAAATTTTCGAAAAAAAATTTAATACGTTACTAGTTTCAGGAAATTTATTTTCACTCTTCAATATATGCAGAAAATGCAGAAGGGTAGTACAGGATAGCCACGCCGTATAAATAATAGACCAATGAGCTAAGACTCAATGTGTCAAAACAGTTCTCTGAACCTGTGGCAAAGACAATGAAAGATGATTAGTGGAGCAGGAAATCAACAAAAATGACAAGGCAGATGAAAATATCCGAAAGTTCAGTAGAAAGTTATTTTTGGATCACATATAGGGAAAAGGAATGAAAAAATGTGAATTAAAAAGGAACTATAGACCGAAAGGAATTATCCTAAGCACTGGAACAAATATATCTAAAGAAGCACCAGGTGGAAACCAAGGAAAGTATAACATAATGGAACGGAAAAGCATTGCTTGGGATATCTATAGACATAGTAGCCATAAGCGATGACAGTAGGATAAGTTAAGATAGAGTGCAGATATTGGAAGAAGTGAAAAGTGGAATGATAAAGCCTGAATCCGTAGACCCAAATGCTTGGAAAATGTCTCTGCCTTCCCCACGACAGAGGTGTTCCGACGAGGGATGGCACTTGCCCGTCTCAAAAAAAAAGCTAATAATTTAGAATCCAATTGCAAAACTCCTAATAAAAATCTATTCTATATTACTTTGATGTTCAATCATTTCACAAATATTAATTTAATACCACCATATATTTCAATATGTAAATATAACTGGCAAAAGTAAAAATAAGTATGTACTATAAATCTATACTAGAGTGTTCTATACATTAATAATATAGGGTCACAGCAATCACGGGTCATTTTATCTCCGACGATTTTTCATATCATATTATTGACTAAAATATTTATAGAACATAAGCATTTAAAAAAAACACCATTTAAATCTAATTGGTAGTGTTTGAGAAAATCATGGAAAATTGATATAAGTCGAAAAGAAAGACTTTGAACTTTGAACAATTCAATGTGTGTATAATTTTTTTTTATATTATTTTACTTTATTTAAATTAATCTCGACGTATAAATAAAAAAACTTTTATAATTTACTTCACATTAGTAATTTAACTGTGAGCTTAACATTAACTGTTTCGGCCACTGGTTTAGAATTCCCATTACGACTATATTATTCGACACAACTATTTGTTTCACTTAAAATATCTTCTTGTTGGTTCAGATTACGAAGAACTTTCTAGAAATATATGCCATCATACTAAACTCCACGTCTTTCTATATTCAAAAGAAACATATCATAAATGTAGCCAAAATCTCGTTAAGGCTGAGTTTGGCGGATAAGATTTGGATTAACAAGTGTATATTGATTTAGTCACTTTCGTTAAGGTACCTATTTGCTAACATGACGACACAAATAGAAATAACGTTACTCTTTTTCATCAAAAAACTCCGGAATTACATCAGCAGATCTGGAGAATACTCTCTACTGATAAATAAACTTTATATTTTTATAGTAACCTGGATGACAATACATTGACATTAACAGGAGTGCTAAGCGTTTGGCCTGAGGACGTAATTCGGGAAGCACTAATTGTCTTCATTACCGCACTAAGTTTTAGATGGGCCGTAGGGCTCTACAGTTTACATTTCATTAGTGTCTCAAATGGAATATAGACTGGGATGCTTGCTTCATATTCTAATATGAAAATCGTACTCAATATTCGGTGACTTTGATCACCTAGAAGATAAATACACTAAGCTTAACGCTACTGCCTCTTAAACTCAACTGAATTACTTTTTTGAGTTGTTGGCGGTATTTTAGTCTATAATGTAGTGTATTTTATATTTTATTTATAATGTTGTATTATTTGACTCTGTATTTTTTAAATTTGGTGGTGTTTCACGTAATATAGTTAGTTTATTGTGCATAAGTGAATTGAATGGAAAATAATACCACGGATCTTGAAATTCTGAGATGCCACAAAAACTCCCTGGAAGGTTTAACATGGCCCAACAAGTCCACCATCTTGTTAGAATATTGAAATAATCATACGACGCTTGTAATATTATTAACTACATGACAATGGCAGTAATAATCTGAAATATTGCTTGCCAAAAATAAAGATAAAAAAAGATCAACTTCTAGAATACACCGGTAAGTTATATATATTTTTTTATTTATTATTAGTTATATATACCAATACATTTTTAAACGTGATTAGTTACTACGGTGGGTATTTAGAAGCTAGCTTATCTACATGCTATGACGTCATCATGACATTTTCCATCATTAAAGCCCATGGCTCACTTATAAAAATTCAAACCTTCATCCAACGACACGTTCCGCAAATTCATTAACTACTGAGCATTTATTGTTTCGAGCTATCTATACATATACTCTTTTTTATATGATAGGAGGCAAACGTACAGGTGGGTGACCTGATGTTTAGTGATCACCATCGTCCATAGACACTTGCAACACCAGGGGAGTCGTAAGTGCGATGCCAATTTGTATTTGGGAGAGGGAGGATGACGAAGGGAAGAGGAGAGGAGGAAGTTGAGGAGAGATGGGCTTTCGGCGCTCTCACTGACCGAACAAAACGCAACAATGCAAGCACTGTTACTTCAGTTTTCTGGTCGGTTTTCTGTGAGGGGGTGGTACTACCCCGGGCTAGCCAACCCATTCCTGCTGAAACCAGCAATAGCTTCAGCGAGACTCTACCACCTACAAAATACTCCTACTTGTAATAAAAATGTAAATCTAACTTGTCTGTACTGTTTAGATTTTTGTGATTTGAAAATAATACTACAGTTGTCTTTGAATATGTAATAAAATATATTTCAACCATTTTTAGAAACATTTATCTGTCCGTTTGTATGAACACGCACCACTGCTAAAATTCACGATAAAACCTCACCAAGAATATCATAATATATATCCTCGAATAATATTTATTTATTACTTAATTTTTATTATTATTACTTAATTAAAATCGGTTCACTCTATCAAAATTTTTGTATTTCAATGACGTCGCGACTTAAGTACGAGAGAAAAGTAGTAAAAGTAAATGGACTTAATATATTCAGATGATTCTATTATTAACTATTTTTTTTTTTTTTTTTTACTATCGGTTCCACGCGGACGGAGTCGCGGGCACAGCTAGTGTACAAATAAATTATTCCATAATGATTATAGAATAATCATCTAATTGAAACTAAAACTAATGTATTCTTAAATTTTTATCTAAGACTAGCCTCTGTCCGTGACTTCGTTCGCGTGGACATAGTTAATTTGGGCTAACTAATATGCAGCGAAAGCTCTCAAGAGGAAAAAACATTCCGATTTTTAAACATTCTTCATTGTTGCTCTGCTCCTATTGGTCTTAGCGTGATGATATATAGCCTATAACCATCCTCGATAAATGAGTTTTATAACAATGAAAGAATTTTTAAATCGGACTAGTAGTTTCTGAGATTACCCCTCACAACGTCACAAACTCACAAACTTTACCTCTTTATAATATTAGTATAGATATCCAAGAATTAAATATATCCACCTACTCCCTGCCTACACATTTCACTAATGCTATTATGTACTGAATTCTCAGCATTTTCGGAAGTGACTTCACCGGGCTATTTCTCTGAAGCATGCAAATTACATCAATTCGAAACTCTGCAGACTGGGTTAAATAGCATAATAAACTTTGTACTCTCCTGGAACTTCGGAAATGTTTAAATTGGTACATTCGTCACACACCACCCTACGCAACACTGTCGAGTTTGATGATAGGATTTTAACTGGTAATAACTAGATAGGTACGGTTGTTGTGTCTCAAGAAATCGTAACCACAATTTATTCACCATATTGGTATACTTAGACTTGTTGCAGGATCAGCTAATGTACATAAAGTAACGTGGTACTTTACCTGATTTGATCATTATTACTATGCTTATGATAATTAGCCAGTCATAGTGACGGTATTTGTGACATAGGGCGTAGCGGAAGCAACCAGCAGTAAAATAGTGATGACCCGCAATGTATTGTAGATTTCTTGGTGATCACTTATTGTACTATATTTAACATGAGTAACAGTACGGGCACTTAATACTGGTACTATAAAATTACAAAAAAAATATTGGCAAAATACTAAACTTTAAAAAAAAAATTCATAAGGAGAAATACAAAGAAAAACAAAATAGCTTATTTAAGTTAATAAATAATCTTTAAAGATAAAAGTAAATAATGTGTCTGCGTCTAGTAAAAGTCTTTTATTTTTCAAAATAAACACTCTTTAGAATGTAGTACTTAACCTAATTAAATGGTTAGATTATAGATAAAACAACTTGCGTTAATTGCATTAGTGTCACGGTTCGTATCTTTGCATGACGACGGATAAATATATCTTCTACATAAGTTGTTAACATACAAGATATGGTTTCGTTCAGTTACTTTTCTGGTTCGAAGAATAATTATTATTCATGGCCACTGTCTCGAATTTTTAACTTTGTTAGTATATTAATGTGAAATGAACGAAGACACTTTGATAAATAATTGCGAATGTAAATTGATACTTTAAATTACTAATAAAATACCATACATCTGTAAGCCAACTTTGGAAAGATCACAAATTTGCTGATTTGAATACAAGCACAGTTCGAAGTATTTTGGACTTTAACATCAAGCAGTCAGTTAAATAACACTTTAAAAACAAAATGTTATAATTCATACAAATATCCCATAATTTCGAAATACTTTTTGTGTTCAAATGTGTACTGAAGTCTAAATTAATCAAATTGTTAAAAAAACTAGGTTGGTCTGTGACGCCGGCCATGGTCAATCAGTAATTGTTCAGTCAGTTTCAGGAAATCGGTATCATAATTTTGCCCTTCCAATAAATTCTTAATAATTTAATGTACGTCCGCAAAACCTTGCAAAAGCTAGATTTCGTAAAAACCGGACATAATTTATATAATACAAACCGTGACAATCTGGTAATCCTTTATTTAAGGCTTGGGTACAATTTTTTGAGTTTCACAACAAAAAACAGAAGTACATTACCGATTTACAGGATTGTAAGTTTAAACACCATATCAAGTAAATTTTGGTGTCAAAAGCAGGCATCTTCCTCTATTTATCCACCAAAAAATGTATCTTAGAAAGGTAAGCCCGATCGAGTTTCTCTATGACTGGGATTGTTTTCCGTGTGCGTGGTGCTTTTGATGTTCATAAATGCCTTTTTAGAACCTAAAATGGACAAAATATTTGTGATTTGGATAGCAGCATAATACTTGCTTGTTTTAGAGGATAATCTATCTATAATCGTGTCTTAGGAGGGTGTCACTATTTTCGACCAGATGGCAAGATGAAGGCTCCTGATGAGGGGCCGACGCCCGCCGGATCGAGAAGATGAAATGCATTGGCAGTACCTCCGCCCGGTCAAAAGGTATGTAAAAAACGCCATGGGCTTTTTAGTCAGTACGAATCTGACACACCCACCTCCGCTGTCCGGCGTTGGAAATAGCAAATGCATGATTTTCGCTATGTTAAAAAAAATTCTATATCTCTTTATCCAATAAATGTCTATCTTAATTCATATAATATGAGAAAATTCATACAATTATTACATGAGAATTTTTGACATAACAAATTAAAAACAGAAATAAACTCCAGTAAATGGTATTTTCATTACAAGCACCACAAGTATCGTTTGGGTTATTTGGTATAATATGTTTGTATTAAGCTGTTATGTGAATAACAAGGGGTCACGTGAGCAAGGTCGACGATAAATCTGCAGAGAAAAGAAATAAATCCTTTTGATCATCCGCCTTGCTTAGTATAGGGTTACCATGTGTCCTGTTCTGTAGGATCGTCCCCGAGCACGTATATGTGAGAACATGTAATAAATCACTTCACGTAAATGTGATACAAGCTTTATGAAGACTGTAAAAGTTTGTATATCCATGAATAAACAAGTTGAACTGGCGAGTTCGTTCATAGAATTAAGGTAAAATGAATTAAGTTCAACAAATGTACAAAAATCGAAATAATAATTGTTTTAATCACTTTGAAGCGGACTGATCAAACTTGACATACACGAGCAAAAGAAAATTATCGAAGTCGATTAATTCCTTCCCGAGATATAATCAAACATCCCTTACCTTACAAAATGTATGAGAAAATGAACTCATGTAGTCCGGTGAAGCTGTTCAGTCCTTGCTAAGTCAATAGCATAGTCAGTTCGAGAAAAAAAATGAACTCTTACTCATAATTTATTTACTTCGCGAATTTTTCTGATACCTTTAATTATTCTGCTATTCCGGGCAGAGACAAATCAAAAATCATAAAAATCGCTCCAACTATTTTCGACTTATGAATGGTATAACTAACTTTGACAATAACAAAATAAAAAAATTAAATGAAATTAAACTAAATTTTACACTTTTTTTTTTTTTTTTGTAATTTGTAAGACTTATGATTCTTATATACCATTTAACTTTTTTTGTTAACAGTATCGGAATTTTATTTTTTAAATCTACTGTATATCGTTGATCATTATTATTCGCCATCAAATTTGGAATGAATTATCTTTCGTTGGTAAAAAATCTTTTAACAAAAATTAATAGTTTTTTTTTTCATAATTATACACATTTTAAAATTTTTGTAACTTGTCTATTTCAGAATTACATGTAATATCCATATGCAACAATTGAAACCAAAAATAGCTTCAGCGGGGCTCTACCACCTACTACTGTTACTGGAGCTATATTTTTAATCTGTGGCAACATATGACAGTGACCTTGTGAATTAACTATTTAATTCTACATTTCAGTTTTTTGGTGGGATTTTAGTCTGTCCTGTAGTGGATTTTATATTTTATTCATAATCTTGTGTTATTTGACTCTATACTGTGTAAATTTGGTGGTGTTTTACGTAATATAGTTAGTTTATTGTGCAAAAGTGAAGAGAATGGAAAATAATACCACGAAACATGAAATTCTGAGATGCCACAAAAACTCCCTGGAAGGTTCTAACAAGGAATCCACTATCTTGTTAGAATATTGATTCACACGATGCTTAATATTGAAATGATCGCACGACGCTTATGATATTATTTACTACGTGATAATGGCAGTAATAATCGGAAAGATTGATTGCCAAAAATAAAGTTTAAAAAAAAAGCTACATTTCTGTGCTGTTTTGAATATCCTGTTTTATCCATAATTTGGGACTTCTTAAAATCCTTGGACTCTATGAATGTAATATACAAGACTATTTGTATAAAGACTATCAATTAAAATTCAAGAATCGTTTGCTTAAACTTAGCTTAACACTTAACCTCATTATTATGTTTTAAAACTCTCAGGTTATCAAAGTGCGCAAAATCTTTTTTAATATTTCAGTAATACCTATATTAGTTATCACATTTTCATATTTTTACATTGAAATGCTCGATTGAATGAAATTATTTTTGTCGTCAAGTTCATTCTTTTTTTCTGTAAAAATGACTCATTTAATATTTTAAATAGTGCTATTTTATCCCACGACAGTATACGTTATTGTTGTCATATTAATTTGTTAGATACTTATGGGGATAGTGTTTAAGGATAATGCATACATAATCCGATACGACAAGGAAATATTTATCAATTTAATAATATCATCGGCCTATTTACTTGATAAATGTATATAATACGTCATTCTTTTATCCTTAAATGTAAATCTAATTTGGGTTAGAAATAAACTTTAAATTGTGCACTTATGCCTAATTCATTACAATTAAACGTCTTGAGCTATATTAATAGATACAAGTAAAAAGTAAGAGACAGCTTTTATCAAGGTGGTAGAGCCACGCTGAAGCTATTACTGGTTTCAGCATGAATAGGTCGGCTCGACCGGGGTAGTACCACCCCTCTCACAGAAAACCGACTTGAAATAACAGTGCTTGCATTGTTGTGTTTCGTTCGGTCAGTGAGAGCGTCGGAGGCCCACTTCCCTTCCTGTTTCCTACTTTCCTTTTCCTTCCCCTCCCCCTCTCCCATATACAGGTTGGCAACGCATTTGCGACTTTCCTGATGTCGCTAGTGTCTATGGACGGTGGTGATCATTTAACATCACGTGACCCACCAATTCGTTTGCCTCCTTTGATATATAAAAAAGCTAAGGTTCTGTATGTGAGTGTTACAAACATCGCATTAGACTGAGTCTATTATGAAACGTAAAATGTAATGTTGAAAAACGCATCAACTTGAACATGTATACCATTTTCCATTTGATTTATTATTGTAAAATATGATGTAAAAGTGTGTTTGCTTATGGAGCCAGAATTAATATCTTTCTATACTACGATTATTAAGTGATAAAGTTATATTGTGAATATGTTTTTACGTGGTATTCTCCCCAAGTACTGATCCTATTAAAAAAAAACTATTTATTAGATATATTTGTTAGAAAATTTCATCTAATTGTTATATATCTTTTGTTATTAAGTTTAATTTTGTACTTAAGGCATACAGTGTTAAGATTTCTGGTATATATATAAATAAATAAATAAAATTGACCGTGGTTTTCTCGATTCATTTTCGATGTTGTTGAATGCATGTACACAATAATTTCCAAGTAAATATCTTAGAGTACTCTTTAGACAAAATATCAGTGCTCGTTTCCATAAAAGCTACACAATAATGATAAAAGGATAGGGGTAAACGAGTAATGTCGAAATTACAATCCATAAATATTATAACACAAAGTAGCTTATTATGTCTGTCTGTATGTTGTTCTTGTTCTTCTAAACTATGCAGCTGATTATTATGGTTTTTATATAATTAAAAGATATTTGCCTCGCTATTATAATACAGGTTTAAAATTATATGGCATAGAAAAGATTGTTGTTTATGTGAACATTTAGCACTAATGATTTTGATGACTTCTAAATATCAAAGCGTCTAAAATTGGATCTACATTGTTTAGACACTTATGGCGCTATTTTAGTAAATTGCACTTGTGCCGGAGCCGAAGCCGGAGCGAGTAACAATTAAAAAAATAAAACGCAGCCTACAATGCATCCAGGTATGTGGTTTATTTGTAAAGTAGAAATGATATCACAATTCAAACATTGGTTTGAAGTTTTTTGTCAAACATTCGCAATGCATCTCAACTAAATATAAATGCAATGCGATAACATGTCTGTGCAAAATTTTGAACACTTGCTTCAAGATTGCCCTAGGTTTAGCACGAAGAGACTAGGGCACACAATGCTCTGCGATAATCTCCGTACATGTCCATTAAATCCTTTGGGCTTGATGCAAAAGGAATCTACAATCAAGTCTTTCGATTATTTTGTCAAGCATGTAACTGCTAATCTCAAGACATTCAACGGACTTTGATTACCACGACTCTCTTACCTGCATTTAATCTTTTTGAAATAACCACGACTTTCACTCTTTTTTTTTTTTTTTTTTTTTTTTTTTACGTGGGGAAATCCCTTATGGATATCCACCCTCCCGGGGGAGAGAGTGGGATATGTCCGACTCGCACGGACTAAAACCCCACGGTGTACCGACAGACCGTGATGTTGGGGCGGCAAGGGATCGTTCTATGCTATTCCCCTTGTATAGCCGCCCCAACGGTCCACCCGGCGGAAGGTAGCCGCCGGGCTCCTACCTATCGAGAGGCAGCTGGGCACACACCAGCTGCCCCCCCACGTCCGCCAGACCTGTGCAATGAGGGGATGAGCCCCCCGACTACATCCCCTCAGGTCCGGCTACGGTGGCAGGAGGAGTTGGGCAAAGCGCCGCCTCCTCCTGCCGGTCCTCTGACGGCGAAGACGCCCACTGAGTGGGTCCGCCTCGCGTGCCCTCTCCGCCGCCTCCTTTTGCGAGATGACTTCCTCGCAAAAGGAGGCCACTGCTCGCCATGCCTGCTCGCTGCCGAGCATGGACAGAACCACGCTCGGCAGCGACAAATCCTCTCCTACCGCCACCGCCAGAGTGCGGCGCTCCACCTCCCATGCAGCACATTCAGACAGAGTGTGCTGCGCAGTATCCACCTCAGCGCCGCACTCGTGACAGACGGCGGTCGGCTCCCTGCGAGCGATCCGGTGCAGTTACCACCCGAAACAACCGTGTCCAGTCAGCACCTGCACCAGTCTGAACGTCAGGGAGCCCCACTTGCGACCAATCCACTCCCGCAGGACCGGTCGGACGGCGTCAACGGTGTACGTTCCGTAGCGCGCGTCCGCCAGGTCCTGCATCCACCTCTCGACTGCCTCCTCCCGCAGCTGCCGTCTTTTCCACCATATTTCCCTGGGAGCCGGAGGCTCCCCACTACGTTTCCTCGCCGCCGTGAATTCGTACACAGCGGCGAGAACACCTGCCTCCAGCTCCCAAGGAAGGGAGCCGGCGAGCGCAAAGGCCGCCGCCGAGGACACCGTCCGGTACGCCCGGATCGTCCTCAGTGCCACCGTGCGCTGCGCACTGCGCAGCGTGCGCACGTTGGCGGCACCGAGGGCGTCTGCCCAGACCGGTGCCCCGTAGGCGGCCATCGCCCGCACGACTCCCATGAAAAGTCGCCGGCACCCGGCACCCGGCCCCCCAATATTGGGGAGCAACCGGCCGAGTGCCGCCGCCGCCCCAGCAATTCGCGGACCGAGCCCCGCAAAATGGGGCTCGAACCGCCAGCGCCCGTCCAGGGTGAGGCCCAAATACTTCATTTTGGCCCCCACCCTGATCCGGGCGCCTTCCACCATTATGTGAGCCCCAGGAGGTGGCCCCCGCCGAGGCCCGTGGAATAACAGGGCCTCAGTCTTCTCGAGGGCCACCTTGAGGCCCAGCCTCCTTATGCGCCTGACCACGAGGGTTGTGGCCATCGTGGCCAGGCACTCCACCTCCTTCCAATTCCCCCCCCGGGCTACGACTAGGGTGTCATCCGCGTAACAGATTAGACGCGCTCCATATGGGGACGACTTTCACTCTGACTTGTATATAGCTATATCAGGACTAACAAATCTTGGTGACTTAACATTACGTTCATGCAACACGTCAAAGGAGTGAGTACTGAATCGTATCAAATTGCGATCAGCCCTCTCTCCGTTTCTTTTACCAATTCCATCTGATTCTCTTGCGAAAACAATAAGTTTAGAAAAAAAACTAAATATAAAGAAAAAGATTAATTGGTAACATCGTTCCAGTCTTTAATTTTGTATGTAGATAAGTACACAACTAAATATATCAGAGAGAATGTAGTTCACCACTCGTACATTTCAGTAACAGAAGACGACTTATCTGCCGCTGCGCTCGAGAATATCTTAATTCCGTTCGCCCGCTGCATCAAAGCCGCAGCGCTTTCAGGCTTCGGATACAAGTCATATAAATCTTATTTCGGAGGAGGCAACCAAATTATATTTATTAAATCCCTCTGGTTCTGACTTAGGGTTTAAATCTTTGTAGGTGGTAGAGCCACGCTGAATTTATTACTGGTTTCAGCATGAATGGTTCGGGTCACCCGGCGTAGTACCACCCGCCTTACTGAAAACCGACGTGAAGTAACAGTGCTTGCATTGATGCGTTTCGTTCGGTCAGTGAGTTCGCCGGAGGGATGCCCCCCCTTGCACCTCCCTTACCCCCTTATTTTCCCCCCAAACAAAGGCTGGCAATGCAGTTGCAAGTCCTCTAGTATTGTCTAGTATTGTATAGTCTATGGACAGCGGTGATCACTTAATATCAGGTGACCAGTCTGTTCCTTTGCCTCCTATCACATAAAAAAATTAATACTCAAAATGGCGGACGATGCTATTTTAAAATTTTTCTTAAATACCACACCTTTTTCACCATCGCCAATTACATTTATTACTGACTAGCTGTTACCCGCGGCTTCGCACGCGTTTTTTTTTTTAATACATTGAATAAATTTAAAATTGTGATCACACATCTAGTTTCAATTACAATAATACTCTTTCAAAAATATTCGTAAGTATCACATGCACATCATCTACTGTAACAGGTAACATGTACATTATATATGTGAATACTAATAGTGTATCGAATGGGATGGGATTTATCATCAGCCACATACCTGGAACTTTAAACTGCTATATATCACCCTCAGTGCTCACTTACACATATAACAAAGTAATGAAAACATTAAGCTAAACATTATCAAACAATATGTGTTAAATCTTTTATTATATAGATATAATATGTCCATAGTGTCGATATAATTAAATTATTAATATACCTTGCTATAATTTAAATCACATGTACACATGACTTTCAATTATATTTATTCTTGGAGTCCTGTACAGCGCACGTCACACGCGCTTACACTGAACAACATATTTTTGATTAATTTCACACAGACGAATGGACGAATAACAGTTCATGACTACATAGTGTAAAACAAAGTCCTGTTCCACATCTGTCTATATGTCTATTCGCGATAAGAATAAAAACTGCAGAACGCATCTTCATGTCGTTTTTACTAATATATAAAATGATTTTTGGGCAAGGTTTAGGTATAGTTTGTCTTATTATTAGGGCGGGCAACGTCTGCTGAACCCGCTAGCTTAAAGTAAAACAGCTAATTAGTTAGTCATTTGCCCGTAAAATTCCCGTTCACATATTACTTGTAGTCCGGTGAAGCTATTAAAGCCTTGCTAGATCAATAGCGTAGTCATTTCTACGAAAAAAAATTTGTTCAAATAGGTCCAGCCGTTTCGGAGATTACCCGGAACAAATAAACAAACAGATATATTGACAGCATTAAAAAAAAATGTTGACATTTGTAGCACCACAAATATATGTACGTATTCACCAAAAAGTATTTATTTTAATATTATATACACACACTTTATTTTTATAATACGTAATATATCACAAATCAAAAATTGGGAACAAAACTAACGTAGAATAAATTTTTGGCGGGATTTCAGTCTGCCATGTGGTGGATTTTATATTTTATTCATAATCTTGTGTTACTTGTCTCTATATTGTGTTAAATTGGTGAAGTTTTATGTAATATGGTTCGTTTATTGTGCATAAGTGAAATGACTGAAAAATAATAATACCACGGAGCATGAATTCTGTGGTATTGAAAACTAAGAAGATAAAAATTTATGAAATAT
Source organism: Antheraea mylitta (assembly GCA_014332785.1). Classification (NCBI taxonomy): domain Eukaryota; kingdom Metazoa; phylum Arthropoda; class Insecta; order Lepidoptera; family Saturniidae; genus Antheraea; species Antheraea mylitta. The sequence goes on from JACEII010000015.1 coordinate 3,506,900, forward strand.
TATATAGAGGATTTGGCACTTATACGTTTACATTAAGTTGGACATAGAAGAAAACTACCTATATTGACAACTTCAGAATTGGCAGTATGAGTTAATTCCTTCGACTGCCTTATTGAACGAATATTATTACTACTAAAGTATGTGAATAGCAACACAAAATAAACTTTAGAAATGTTTGCGATATAAACGTAACATGTATAATTAAAAATTGTAAACAAAAGTAACGTAGAATAAACTTTTTGAATAGGAACACAAAATAAATCATGAAAATATTTTCGATAGAATATTATCGCGTTACCATGACAACGCATATAATACTGACATTAACACGCAGCGGAGGCTTCCAAAATAGCCCGATTTTGAGACATTCATCAGTCCAACATTCATCAGCTCCTATTGGTTTTAACGTGATAATATGTAGCCTATAGCCGTCCTCGATAAATGAGCTACCTAACACGAAAAGAATCTTTCAAATTGGACTAGTAGTTCTTGAGATTAGTGCGTTCAACCAAACAAACAAACTCTTCAGATTTATAATATTATTAGTATAGATTTCTTGTGTGTTTATAGCTATATATGACAATGTACATATATTCTTTTTTTTTCTCGAACTGACTACGCTATTGGCCTTACTAGGCCTATATATATATATATATATATATATATATTATCTTATTATACATTTAAACGAGCAATTCTTGAATATTTTTATATTTGTATATATTCATGATCTCGGAAACGGCGTCATCTATTTTCGTGAAACTTAGTATATAGGTAATTTCGGGGACAATAAATCGATCTAGCTGGATTTTATTCATAGAAAACTTTTTTAACCGAGTTTTGAGGCAAAGAAAAAATATAGCTATAATATAAAGGTAAATTTCGCCGTCGCTGTCAAAACAAAAATAGCTCAGATCGAAATCGGTTGCTTCGAAAATCCGTAAAACCTCAATTCGAATCCGAGTGACAGCAGAAGAGATATAATTTTTATTTTTTTTTAATGTTAATTTTATAAGGCAAACCTAACAGTTTACTTTAATTCAAGAATGTATTTTGAAGAACCGAGCTAGGCTCGGTCGTCCAGGTACTATATTTTATGTATAGAGAAAAAAACCTAAAAAAAATTAGGCAAAAATATATTTGTCTTACACGATGTCTCTGTAAAGATGAGGCCCGCGCCTGCGTATGCACATCTTACTGCTTGGCCCACTTCTCTAAAGCAAGAAAATATAGATCGCTGATGGCGAAGTGTTTATAAAGATTTTTTTAATAAGGACCAAGTTTTTAAGAAATTAAACCAAGTATTGATCGAAAACTTTTGAATACTTTGCAGGAGATCTGCGCAAAAAGGCAGGCCTTTGTTGTTTTAATTACATAAAATATATCATCTCCAATTGTCGCTTAAAAGATTCTTACATCTATGTTACTGTTTCAGTGCAAGGCGTGGCATTAGAAGAGTGCTTCTTTGGGAATATGTCCAGATGATTACAGCGAAAACCTTGAGTAAACTTGTGTTTAGTGAATAAAATTCAACAAACACGAACAAAACAGTTCCGTATCGTTTTCTGTATAAACTATACTATCTCTCAGGTTGGAGCAAATCTATACTAATATTATAAAGAGGTACAGTTTTTTTTTTAACTTTATTTTTGGCAATCAATCTTTCAGATTATTACTGCCATTGTCGAGTAATCAATAATATTACAAGCGTCGTACGATCATTACAATATCAAGCGTCGTGTCAATCAATATTCTAACAAGATGGTGGATCTCTTGTTAGAACCCTCCAGGGAGTTTTTGTGGCACCTCAGAATTTCATGCTCCGTGGTATTATTTTCAATTCACTTCACTTATGCACAATAAGCTAACCATATTACATAAAACGCCACCAACTTTACACAATATAGAGTCAAGAAACACAAGATTATGAATAAAATATAAAATCCACTACATGACAGACTGAAATCCCGCCAAAAACTCAGGTACAGTTTGTGAGGTTGTGAGGTTGTAGGTAGGTAATATTTGGATCTATGAAACTAATTTAGAAAATTATTTCACCAATAGAAAGCCACGATATTTCTGAATGTCATATAATAATCGGAAAAATGAAAAGATTTTTTTACCGTATTCAGATTTGCAAAGTTAGTCGGAAAAAAACGGTTGAACGGAAACATTTATTTATGAACGCTGCCTTAAACATGAGAGATATATGATTGAGTTCTAGAGAAATTGTAGAGCTTCATAATGCTTACCAAAAAGTCACCGACAATATATGTCTAACTTTTATATTTAAGGCACAAAAAGTGTTTTTTTAATTAAAAAAAAATTCAATTTAAATCGTTAAGTGATGTTTATTGGTCATATTATCAACAACAATTATGAATTATTATCAAAATACATAGCACCCAGTACTAATCGAATTACAGTCATAATTTCACAAGTAAAAATGTTTACCATCCAACGAAGTGGGCACGAGTCAGCTAGTATTTTGTTTTGGGGTGTAAGGGGTGTCGAATAACATCTTAAGACTTGAGACACCCAAGCCAACCTCACCTGCACGTGGTGCACCCTGCTGAATAACGAACGAGGCAATGGCGAAAGCGGGGTGGTAGGGTTTTACAGCCCGACTGGGTCACAACCACCATGTACATGGCGAAAAAGCCCGTCATAGTGACTCGCTTTTGCGCGTCGCGTTTCGGGATCAGCCTGTGCATATCCAGTACCGGGTGACTTTCGTCATTATGACCGGCATGACAGCGGCGACCGGCGATGGATAATCTGTCGGTGGTTGCCGATGTTTTTGGATTGTACTATGCTTAACATCAGGCTTAGTGCAGTCACTTTGTCGTGCTTCTATAAAAAAAAGTGTCTTAAGCGCTCGGCTTAGTAATCCGGTGAAGCTGTTAAGATCTTGCTAGGTCAATAGCGTAGTTAGTTTTAAAAAAAGAGTCACATATATGTACATATATGCTAACTTTCGTGTAGATCGGTTAAGTAATTTAGAATTTAATTGTGAACAAACATAACACTGAGTTTTTATGTTTAGATAATATCGGTTACAATATATCTTTATAGGTGGCACGTATGTAGAGATACAAGCATGAATTACCTAATTATAATTGTTTACCTAAAAACATTCTATCTGGAATTTTGTCTTCAGTTTCAAAAGCAAGTACAATAATACAAATAATATAGCTTAAAGGAATAGGGAAAGGAAAAATATCCAATCCAAAGTAAAAGGATTGAAATAACACTTGTTTTTTTAAGTAAAATTACACAATATAACTCAAATCCCTCTTGGAGCATTTCTTTACAGTTTCCTTTATTCGTTAAAAATACGGTGGCAACGTGATAAAACTTCCTTTTAATCATCTTGAAAAACAAAAGAGGGGATTCGTTTGGTTGCCTCAGTAAAAATAGAATTTTATTTTCAATGAAGGATTATTATTGGACAGATAATCAATATACTTTTTAAATAACAGCGATATAAAACGTACTAAGATTATTATATTTTTAAAGGTGTAATCTAAATGAAAAATATTAAAACACAAATATAGGAACAAAATTATTATGATTACATTTAAATAATTCTATTCCTTAATCATCATCAGCCAATAAAAGTCACACTACAGGTCCATAGCTTTCTTCTGGAAGAAAGGTATAGGGCATAATCACCACGCCAGCCTACGAGAAGTATTGGCGATTTCAATCACTGAGAAACATACAGTTCTTTGTTTTCCCACATACAGTCGAACATTTCTCAGATTCAGGCTTCCTCACAATGTTTAACTTTACTGACAGACGAGAGTATTACTAATTTAAATTAATAAATGAAAGTGAATTTCGAAGAAGTCGCTTATACCAGGGTTCAAACTTGTGGACATTAGATTGATATCCCACGGGTAAAAACTACTAGACCACTACGGCATATGTTTTAATATTCAATACAAATTCACCTATGTCTTTCATGTTAGTTCAATATGTGTGAATTTTTTAATTTTTATATTCTTCTGTATCGTACAATGTTTATCCGAAAGATTTATTCTTATCATAGACCCTCTTGATTGATGCGATAATATAGTGAATGCCTATTTTTTACAATTCCACTTGGTGTAATACCCAGTTGAGGTAAATTTTATGAAAATGTCTGTGAATGTGGTTATTCTTATTTTTAAAATTAATGTAATGTTTCTTTGAGTACCATTTGCTATCTTCAATACTTATTGTAATTTTTCTCCATGACCAATTCCTTTTTTCTACCCTTTAGAAGATAAAATACGTTAAGCCCAAAATAACTTTTTCTGTATGATTAGTCAACAAAGTCAATTAGTAAACTTTTACTGGGCTTCATGTAAATTTGCATGATGCGAGGAGTGTCCGTAGGAATAGAGTCAAAACATATTTGTAATTATCAAATTAGGATCTTAATTTTAAATGTGAAATCACATTTTCAGTGCAATGAAAGATATTGTAGTAACAAAGCTGATGCATTATATTTGGTACTGTGAAGTAAGGATAAAGCAAAAATAAATTCAAAAATAAAATTGTAATATAAAAGACTGTTTTTTTCTAGTTGTGTATGTCTGAGGTAAAATGTCTTATACAGTCAAGAGATTATTGCAATAGTATGTAAGTATATGATACTCTCAAATTAAAGAATAATATACAAATCATACGTTAAAATCAAACGTTGTAGGTTATATAGTCTGTCAAGAAAACATACACAGATCATTGTTAAACTTTTTGGAAAACTATAGAACTTGATAATTAAAGAACAAGCATATAATATTATATTGCTAAACAAATTCTTAAATTTATGGTTAATATTTCCATACGAACATATTTCAAATCCGTCACTATTTGCCGCGTAACGTTATATTGGCAATAAAAAATATTATCCTGGCATTTTTTTTAAGTAGGTCTGTATTCAAAATAATGTACTAAATAAATCAAATTATACTTCACACACTCCTTTATGGAACTTAATTTGAAACCGCCTGTGTAAGGTATTTCCTTCGAATCTTCAGGCAGCATAAAATCGAGTGAAATCTGATTACAGTAATAACGTGCCTTCGTTGAGAATTTGAACGTAGGTATACGCGAGTACAATAATAAACAAATTAGTTATCTTGCCATCCTCCTATTTCAATTAGAGTATTATATTAATACTAGTTACACCCGCGGCGTCGCACGTGTTTGTTATTATTTATTGCTATTATTATTTATTGTCATAAATAATTCAGTTATAGTATTGGATAGATTCAGCTCTATCTAGTGGTGAGCTGTAGTCTATTTGTATGTGCACTGAGAATAAAATTGGTGTCTATACACATTAATGTAGAGTTGATCTATCTAGTAGAAGAATACATTGCATAAAAACTTTTGCCGTGAAAAAGAAAGCCTACTTTGGAATTTATTAATGTCATGTATATACCTATATACATACACACATTAACGTCCATTTTTATACCAGGTGACTGATTAAAGATTAACACCCTTCAATCCTCTGATAGTTCATGATCACAATTAATATATAAAATAATAATATCAAAACCAATATCAATAAACAACAAAGAGAATCTTAGTCAAGGTTTGTTCTAAAACTGTTTAAAGTATGGAAACGATATTTTTAAGCGTAACAAATCACGCCTGGAGACAATGAATACCTTCAAAGGGGCCCTTTTTATTTCCATACGGACGTAGGCAATGCCTATTACTAATATATTAAAATTGTAAATACTAGAACTATAAACTCAGTTACACATTTATTAATTATCAACATTACGAACATCATCACTTATAATTTATTTTTAACATTTATATATACCTTATTAAAAGCATACAACGTTCAAAATAAATTAATAATGAGAGGAATATACAGAAAGTAATGTCTAATAGTTAAAAAGAAATATGTTTTTTTTGGGTTTAAACACACCTGAGTAACAACATTTCAGGGGCTTATGGCGCATAATTCTGGTACGTGACTGCAATGCTTCGTAATTATTTTCTGACTTTAATCATATTTATTCAAGGTTATTTTTGGCTGTACAAAGCTTTTATTTATGCAACTATAATTAAGTATTATTTATAAAGATCTGAAAACTTCAAAATTCATTATGGCTTCATAATGTACTTATTTAATTATCGATTAAACGCGGAAGACGCAATAATTTTGTTGGTGGTAGAGCATTACTGGCTTCGGCATGAATGGGTTGGCTCAGCCGGGGTAGTGCCATCCTCTCACAGAAAACCGACGTGAAATAACAGTGCTTGCATTATTGCATTTCGTTCGGTTAGTGAGAGTACCGGAGGCCCATCTCTCCTCTTCCCTTCCTCTCCTCTTCTCCCCCAACATAGACTGGCAACGCACTTGTGTCTCCCATGGTGGTGATCCCTTAACATCAGGTGACCCACTTGTTCGTTTGCATTTGTTTATAAAAAAAATACAATTTACAAGACATAGGGATTTAATATCAGCTTTTCATAGTTAATGTTTTAATAGTTATTTCTTATATTTTTTAAAGTTTATCGAGTTAAAGAAAAAATGTTTGGTATGGTAAAAACTTACGTGTTCGCATCACCGATGACCTCGACATGCTCTTGATGTATTGTACTTGTGTCAGATTAGTGACGCTTATTAAACCGGCCTGTGTATTGCAATATTGATATTTGTATTGAGCTTGTACAGTCCACTATATTTTTGATTAATGAATAAAATGTATGTAATTATTGTTGAGAGTACCAATAGAAGTGAAAACCTAAATTATATTAATAATTGAATTATACAAATAATGAAATATAAATTATTCAGACCATAAAATGTTGTACACTAAAAGAATATGGTTATTCCTCGACTGTTTTTTGTTTACAAAATTGATTTTAGGCAATGAAATTTATTTTTTATAATTTTTGGCTGTAATGTGACGGACATTACAAGACATCATAAGTTATTTTTAGGATTTGGTAGCGTATACAAATGAAACATGTAGATAAATTGATGACGTAGTTTTAAAGCTTAAGAATATAAACAAAAGAAAATTGAACCGTCACGGGATGCCTGGCAGATGTGAAACATCGACATTGATCGAATAAAATGAATCTCAAATTCTCAAATTATACTATAGGTATGCGAGCTCAGTGCGGCAAGAGAGATTACGCACAGTTGCTTGCACACGGCACTGCGTCGCCACGGCGCACACACTCGCCACGCCTATAATCAGAATTACCCGCGGCTATAGATGTTTCGTATTAATAAACGTAACTTTTTTCGTAGACAAAGAGAGTTGATGAGAAAATTTAAAAAATAAAATTAACGGCGGCCCTGGCTCTAGCATTTTATTTAAGGGGTTTCGTGAAAAAAAAAAAGAAAAAATAAGGTTGTATTTTATTCAACACGGTAATTGGATTTAATTAACTGACAGGCATGAAAAACTGTTTGCTCTTCAGACATCTGCTTGGGTGTACCATATGTAAGACTGAAAAATATAAAAAAATAGTTAGGATATTCTTCTTTTCATCTACTATTAGCCTCTGCTCGCGACTTCGTTCGCGTGGAATAGTTACTTTGGGTTAAAGCTGAACTCAGCGGACAGCGGAAACTCTCTAGAGGAAAAAAAAACGATCTTTAAACATTCTTTATTGGTGCGCCGCTCCGTCTTAGCGTACCATCACGCTATATACCAATATAACCTATAATTATCCTCGATAAATGAGCTATATAACACTGAAATAATTTTTAAAATGGGACCAGTAGTTACTAGTTGGGGTCTAAGGGGTGTCGAATAACATTATATGACTTGAGACAGCCAAGCCAACCTCACCTGCTCGTGGTGCACCCTGCTGAATAACGAACGAGGCAATGGCGAAAGTGGGGTGGTAGGGTTTTACAGCCTGACTGGGTCGCAACCACCATGTATATGGCGAAAAAGCCCGTGATAGTGATTCGCTTCTGCGGGTCGCGTTTCGGGATCAGCCTGTGCATATCCAGTTTTTCGCAAGCCGGCATGATAGTGGCGACCGGCGTTGGATAATGTGTCAATCGGTGGTCGCTATTATTTTTGAATTGCACTGTGCTTACCATCAGGCATAGTACAGTCACTTTGCCGTGCTACATTAAAAAAAAAAGATTACCCCTACAACGTCACAAACTTTACCTCATTATAATATTAATATGGATACATATAATAAGAATGTAAATTTAACGTGCTAGGAGTTTCCAGATTTTTGTGAAATAAATTACTGGACGTGAAGTAAAGTAAATTTTAATCATCGTTAGAAATGTCTATTTGCCAGTTTGTTTATGCACTCATCACTGATAACGTACAAAGTTTATTATAGAATATCATCGATAAAAGAATATAACATTATTTTTTGGTCCATTAAAATTGTTTCACTCTATCGACAGTTATTGTCATTTGATTGACGGTTCGAGTTAAGCACAAAAAAGACTAGTCAAGTAAATGCATTTCAGTGTAATCCAAAGATTAGGGTAATGCAAATGCAGGTAATTTACAAAATTTATAAATTTTAATAAATTTTCATTATTGAAATTAACTATACTTTAATCCAGTGTTTTCAAAGTGTGTGTGGGTCGCGACCCCCCGGGGGTTCGCGAAGCGAAGTTCGATAACGGAGTTGCAAAAGACTGGGAAAGCTACTGCAGTAAAAAGACAAAGTTTTAAAGATTCATTTTAAGGAAAATGCTAACTAAAGAACAAACAAAAAATAAAAATTAACCATTTATTCGAACTTTAATTATTAAAATGAATAAATATGTTAAAATGAATATTAGTCACAAAATAAAATACATGAAACGAATAAGGGGGGTCGCGGGTAGGGGGGTCGCGAAATATTTCTTCACACTAAAGGGGTCGTATCAAGAAAAAGTTTGAAAAACACTGCATTAATGTGTTGCTCTATATACAAGTAAAGAATTTCTCCCACTTTAAGTGCAGTTTAAATGAGTGTAAAGATTCAAGAATTATATACATACTAGCTGACCCCACCACGGGTTACTGTGGCTCAGTTATTGTAACCCTACATATTGATAAGAATTCATAATTGTTGTTGATAATATGACCAATAAATATCACTTAACGATTTAAATTGTTTTTTAATATAAAAAAAAATATTTTTTGTTATATACATACATAAGTTATGCGTATACTGTTAATGACGTTTTTGTAGACATTATCAAGCTCTACAACTTTTACGTAGAACTCAATCATATGACTTCTTCTTCTTCTTCTTCTTTAATTTGTGGCGCCGTATGTAAACAATACACAATTCTGCCAATGCTATGTAGATACAGTGACTCTTTGATACAGAGTGTGCTATGTATGTGGCAGATAGCGTCACAGACGAAGGAGACCGCTTAAAAAATGTAATTCGAAAACGAAGATAATTAATTTGTATTCAGATCGAGTTATTGTATGTTTCCCAGAAATATACATATAGGCAAACTTAGATTCTATCGATTAAGAAATAGTCAATCTGATTAAAGTTTGATTTTATTAATTTTAATAAATTATGACAAGACATGTAAAATTAAAGGGTTATTATTCACTAAAGCTAAGACACACGTAAGGTTAGTAGGACGGAGAATAAAAAGAGGAAGGACATCAAAAAGGAAGAGTCTATTTCTCGAACAATTATATAATATATGATCTGCAGAACCATCGTCAAGACCGCAATCGGAGAGAGAATGGTCCCTAATCCTTAATTTAGACAAATGTACTGTTGTCCAAGTGTGGTCTAGACGAAGGCGACAGATGTTGGAAGTAACTGCCTTACTTAGATATGGGAATTTAAAAAACCATGTCTCTCATCGTTAAGACAGCGTTCTGTTATAGGGATCTTAAAAAATCCCTTTTTTAAAAAAAAGATTTATTTGATTAATTATATATTTATTATTTAAAAGAATTGTTTACACTGAATTATAAGGATTTAGAGTGTTATGGACCGAGACTGGGAATGAACTACGACTGACTGGGTGGTAACGTGGAGCGTGTTAGGACTCGGGAAATGCTGACGCTAGGTATTGAGAAAGGTACTGGATAGGAAGGGGTAAGATCTGTGGTGTCGGAGAAAGGTCAGCATATAAGGGTACATGGTTAGGGTATAACAGTTCGTAAGAGACGTTTTCGTTCGACCGTTTTTTTTTCGACTTACTTTGCAAATCTGATTACTATGGAAAAGTCTTTTCATTTTTTGAGTTAAAATATAGCCTATGACACTCACAAATAACGTTTAACGTAGCTTTTTATTGGTAAAATAATTTTAAAAATCGGTCAAGTAGATCCTATTACCCCCTACAACCTTACAAACGCACAAACTTCACCTCTTTATAATATTAGTATAGAATTATAGATAATCACTATGAAAAATAATTCCTCTTTCTTTAATCTTTATAGACATATCGCCTTTGAAAAAAATATATTAAAATCGTTCAATTGAAAAGGTCTTTACAAAAGTTCTTACTTCATATTTTTTTCAAAGACTTCTATGTAACAAAACCGAAGAATTAAAAGGTACAGTCGAGCGTCCTCGAAGAATACTACAAAATTCATTGTCCCAAGTGAACGGCTATAAAATTCAAGATTTGACGTTGGGTCACAAAAGTGACGAACTCAGCGGCTCTTAAGTGAAACTGAAGATTGGTGGCCTTACTTGAACTTGATCAGCGGTACATATTCCAGTTGCGTTAGCAGAATTTAAACATCAAACGGTAATTGTTATTTTAGAATTATTTTTAATCACATTAAAAAAGAAATGATTATTTACAGTATAAAATATTAGAAAAAGAAGAAAATGTCTCTATTGCTGCATAACATCACAAACAACAAGTTAAACATGTACATAGCTTATTATAATATATGGCATCCCCATTCAGGTAAGTGCTGCAGTACAACTAGGTTATACTACAGCGCTGATTTTCAATGGGGGCCCCAAGTAATGTACGGACGTATTGTACTCCGGTGAAGCTGACCTAGCTAGGTCAATAATGTAGTCAATTTGAAAAAAAAAATCTTGACCAAAATATAACAGTACTTACATGTAACATGAACGTTACATGTAAACAGTAAATAATAAACAACAAAAAATAAACATCGAAAAAAGATCGAAATATTACAAATGTACCTGTCGAAAACCATGAATTTCAGAGATTTTGTAAAATGTTCGGTTTTTTAAACTGTTTTTTATGCTTTTACGATTCAACTACTGTGAAGGATAAGAAATATTGCATACGTGATATTATAGGGACAGAAAACGACATAGGATACCTTTTATATAGAAATAGAGCTCTTCCCTTGGGCTATCCCTAGTCTTCATTAACCCTTCGGCTGTTTTTTTAAGACCCAGATCCCAAAATGGCGGATCACGTTTACTAATATGCATATCTTAATAAATTTTACTAACACGTAATTGTAAATCTCATAGTTTACTGAAAAGAGTTATTCAAATGCAAAAAATAATTTATACATATATCTATACATAAAAATATATATTTTGTTATTTTTTCAAAGTTTCATAATAAATCAGATATTTTTTAATCTTATTCTGCTAACAGTTTGTTGACTTTTGTTTCATAAGGTCCTCATCTATTGACAAATTGACCTTAAACCATTATGATTTTAGACAATCAAAGGGTTAAAGCGAACGAAGCCTTGGGAAAAAGCTAGTAATAAATACAATGTCCTTCACTTGAAGTCTCACTACTTATATTTATAGTGGTTCTTTAACAGATTACGAATGATAAATGGTGAGGATGGAATTAACGCGTAGACCTTGCGTCCACTCGCTAAAGCGGAGGACATAAATTACTGGGACGTCGGTAATTATGCGGTTAAACCGAGCATGTATTGCGTTTGTCAGCATTTCATGGCTCATGAGCTGTTGAGTTTCATACAACCGGACTAGTCCTTGGCACAAGCTAGGAATTACTGTCCGTGCGTAATTGTATTGAGTTGAATGAGAACTATTTGAATTGTTGAATATTAAAAACTGCTTAGACATATATAAAGTTTTATATCTTGATTTATATTTATGCAAGATATCAAGACGTCAACCTCATTCATTCATTGTTTACAATTCAACATTATAATTATTAATAGTAATTTTGTAGAATGAAGGGGTCTTTATTATAAGATATTAGACCATAAACGTATTACTTATTGACAATATGGGGCAAATTATATCATTATATTAACATCTTTAAGTGATTGCAACATTAGATCATTATACAATGTAAGTGAGCACTGAGCTAGTTACATGGTGGATTAAGTTTCCAATTATGTTACTGATGATACACCTCACGTGACACACTGTTAGTATTTATATATCTAATGTACACGTCACATGTTACTGTAAGTGACGTGCGTGTAGTACATATACTTGTTTTTAAAGATCATTTCTATAATTGTACATGGTCTCACAATTTTAGATTTCTTTGATACAATTTTCAAAATTCATGCTGAGCTGCAATCTATAGTTAGTATACCATCATTTTCAAGAGAGCCCTTACTTTATTCGGTGACGAATCATATTCTTTTAAGATTTCTTTTAAATTATTAATATGTGGAATTTTAAATACAAGTATAATCTACTAGAGACTCGTCACAGCGGCACATGCTTGCAATGTACTAATTTGGAATCGCAAGTTTCTAATTAAATACTCCCGCACACCCGATTAGGCCTCCCACGGCAGCGGCTCAAGCCTAGGTTCGATCCCTCAGTAGGAGCCCTTGACTGCGTTGGTTGCGCGATACGGTGACACACAAATATACATCACCGCTACAACACTACAAAATCACCCCCACATACGTGCACGCCTACACGCTTACACATGAAAGTGGAAGGGTTTATTTTTTTTTCCTTATCGAACTGAAAAACTCTCAATTTTCCGATAATAAATACATGGAGGAGTTGTTGAGGCGTGTATGCTTGGTACACATATACGGTTCAACAACTCATACATATATGAATAGTTAGCTAGGTTAGCTAAGATAGGTCGCGATTTTGCATGCAACAGGCAATAGCCAAGCCGAGGAGTATCGTGCACCCTTGAGCTGGTTGCCAAAATAAAATCGGCTGAGTGCCTTAAGCGCTCGCCTTAGTAGTCTGGTGAAGCTGTTAAGACCTTGCTAGGTCAATAGCGTAGTCATATCAAAAAAACTAATTAAATACATATTAGCGTTTTGATATTTACAATTTGTTAAAGTTATAGAGCCTGTCTAAGACTTTAAATAACGAAACTTTCTTTAGTATTCTATGTAATTTCATATCTATGATAATCTCTCTGTTCGAAGACTCGAAATATACAAACTTCCTAACTAATCTCTAATAAAAATGTGAAACTTTGTTTGTTTTTACTTTTCCAGGTTTTAACTACTGAACCGATTATCATGAAATTTTACAAAAATATTGGGTATAAAGGACTTTCATCGAGAAAATTGTAGTGTTCTCCAGGAATAAGTCAAATTTATATTAAGTCGCGCGAAGCCACTTGCAAAAGCTAGTATAAGAGGCGATTTTGATCAAATATTGATTTTCTATGCGGTGAAATTTCATACCGGAGGACTTTGAAATTCTGACCGGCAACCTTTTAGTATTACGAAAAATAGTGGAAGTAAACACTGTGTCGGGTAGAGTTTTCAAAACACCAGTTCTTGTGCGAACACCGAAGTTAAGCAACATCGGGTGCGATCTATGTATACTTTGACGGGTGACGGCCTTAGGAACACCGCGTAACATTGGCTTCTTGCTGTATTTTTCAAATTAAAATGTTTCACTGTAGCACAAAAATTTCATTTCTATCGTGTGTCTTTACGACACACCCTGTTGTGTTAGAGTTGGATAAGTATTGATACTATATTGAACAAGTCACCGTTGAAAAAAATAATAATTAGCAAAAATTAAACATTATCAGTAGTCTTTTGTAGGCATTTTTAAGACGCCCAATGTCGTAATAAATTATTTTCATGTATCTTATAAGGTTTAGTTAGCAAAATTGTAAAATGTTGTATTGTAAAAAAAAACACCTGTGTACTCTGGTTATTGCAATCGAAAACCTAAGAGGCGAACATCAAATGACGTTTAGGTCAACGACTGTACATCAAGAACAGTGATTCCCAACCTGTAGTAAACGTACCCCTGCTGGTATGCGTGGTCCAAATGAGGGACGTGAAAATTATATATGTATTGGTAATAGTGGGAACGTTGAAAAGTTACAACAGTTTATTTATATAAACATTATCGCAATGTTTAATACATAATAGGAAAGTATAATTAATCAATGTATAAATAAGGTGGCGGCAGCCTGCACATGCTCAATTGTGCGCCATTGTAGCAATACCACTGCATAAGTTTAGTATCTTCTAAAGTTGAATTTCTTTTATTTATCTTATGTTATGCATATCTTTATACCTTTATTCTTCACTATTATATTGTTCGTGAACTTGCTATAATAATTATATTTTCTTTCTTTATACAAAATAATAACATTTTGTCAATGTACTTAAAGGGGGTCCTACTGTAACTCTTCGTAGATCGCAAGTCTGTAGAAACATTACTAGATATATTTTAAAGTTAAGATCACCACGATACATAGACCTTAAGACAAACGAGATGATTTTTTTTTTCTCGAAGTTACTACGCTATTGAATCAGCAAGGTCTTAACAGCTTCACCGGACTACTAAGGCGAGCGCTTAAGGCACTCAGCTGATTTTATTTTGGCAACCAGCTCAAGGGTGCACGGCACACCTCGTCTTGGCTGTTGCCTGTTGCATGCAAAATCGCGATCTATCTTAGATAACCTAGCTAACTATTCATTATGTATGAGTTGTTGAAACGTATATGTGTACCAAGCATACACGCCTCAACAACTCCTCCATATATTTATTATCGGAAAATTGAGTTTTTCAGTTCGATAAGGGAAAAAAAAGTAAACCCTTACACTTTCATGTGTAAGCGTGTAGACGTGCACGTGTGTGTGGGTGATCGTGTAGTGTTGTAGCGGTGATGTATATTTGTGTGTCACCGTATCGCGCAAGCAACGCACTCAAGGGCTCCCTACCGAGGGATCGAACCTAGGCTTGAGCCGCTGCCGTGGGAGGCCTAATCGGGTGTGTCAAACGAGATGCATTTTTAGGAATATGTATGGAGTTATTAGGTGAGGGGTACTCATAAATCAAAAGTTTTATTTAGGAGTACAGAAACGAAAAAAGGTTGCGAAACACTGCTGTCGAATATTAAAAAATGTTCTTACTTAAGTTATTCATGCATATAGTTCGTCGTGCGTGACATTCGTTGACGAAAAATTGATATCCTTTCTTGTATCTGCTGAACATCATGCAAACAGGTTCCTTATCTCCAGGAGGTAGATCCTGGCAAACGTTATTGCATTCATCGTTATGTTCCGAGTTCCGAGTAAGGTAAATGTGGCTTGAGATTTGACATGCACCTATATATTTGAATATTTTAATATAAACCGATTCTATTAGTGAAGTGGTCATAGTTTATATTGCCAGAGATAAGGTAATCCGGTGAAGGTGTTAAGACCTTGCTAATTCAATAGTGTAGTCAATTCGAGAAAAAAAAGCCACAGATAACTGAATTTTCTGTGATTTTAACACTAATAGTAAATCGATAAACAAAGATCCGGGAAAAGCTTGTTTTAAAAAACTGTCGAAATTGTACCTGAATAAATCTATACATATAATAAGTATGTAAGTCTAACGCGTCTGTATTTTTTAGATTTTTGTGGAAAAAATTGTTAGACATATCTTGCAATAAGTAATTTACATTTCAATCATTTTTAGAAGTGTCAGTCTGTCTGTCTATATGTTTATTTGAACACATATCGCTGCTAAAGTACTGCGTTCACGATAAAACGTCACCATGGAAATTATAAAGCATATTCTCGAGTAACATTCAGTCTGGTCTCATTAAAATTGGTTCACTGTATTCCACACGGATGGACTACTACTACACTCCTAAGACTAAATAATGTTTAGTTATTATAAATGGCCTTCTGTAAAATTTGGTAGAAACTATGTCATCTTTATAACTGAGTTTTATTTTTTCTCGAACTGACTACGCTATTGAACTAGCAGGGTCTTAACAGCTTCACCGGACTATTATAACTGAGAGAAAATAGAAGTGTGTTACAGTCGAACTATTATGATAAATGAGAGATACTTCATTCGCTACTCACGACCGGTTTTAAGTTTTGTTTAAAGTAAGTTTGTGTTATAGATTCCTTGGAAGGTTAGTATTACTCGCATCCGCGGGAAGTGTTCCTCACATTTCCTTCCACGTGCTCTCCCGGAGATGCTAATGAGTAACGATTCTTTGTCCACTGCACTGTTCCATATACATTTAACCTCGCGACAAATAGAGTCATCAGTTTAAAGTCATAAAATATGGATACTATATTTATCCATACGATTAAATAGAAAAATACATTCTTTAACCGAGAATAATTTTATATTTTCACATATAAAAATATAATCTATTAGCTGTTGTTCGCGGTTTCGCCTGTATTAATGTAAATTTGACCTATCACTCGGTAACAATACATTTTTTGTGAATTTAAAGTGCCCTATGTCCGTTTCTGTACTTTTGAAAATATGTATGAAAATTTTCATGATGTCGGTCTGAGAATTTCAGACGTGAAACAAAGAAAACAAACTCACATTAGCGTTTATGATATTATTTAGGATTATGACAAATAGTATTACATAATCTACTATGAATACAATCTACTTACTTGCAACAAGAATTATGAATGTGTGTAAAGATAATAAATTCATTTTCACGTGTACGACGGCGTCTCGGAATGAAACATAAACATTTTAGTACAATAACTTGTTGGGTGCATTTGCGATACGTTACTATTTTATTAACATTACAACGTTACTGTATTGTTTATATGTTTGTATCCTTAGGTTAAGTATTCATAAAATCCAATGCGTTATATATAGAGTTTGCAATTTTTTATTTATGCAGATTTACTAACGCATCATCATAACGCAATCTGCGTTGGTCAATAAAAAATGACAAAGGGCCGTCGAATAAAATAAACCGTGTCGAATGGTTCTTTTTTATCACAGGAGGCAAACGAAAAGGTGGGTCACCTAATGTAAAATGATCACCACCGTCCATAGACACTTAAAACACTAAGGAAGTAGCAAGTGCGTTGCCAGCCTGTGTTTGGAAGAAAAGAAGAGAGGGAAAAGTGAAGAGAGGTGAGCCTCCGGTGCTCGCACTGCCCGAACGAAACGCATCAATGCAAACACTGTTACTTCACGTCGGTTTTCTGTGAGTCGGGTGGTACTACCCCGGGCGAGCCGACCTATTCATGCTGAAGCCTGGAATAGTTTCAGCGTGGCTCCACCACCTGCAAACGTGACTCTACCACCTATGAGCGTGGCTCTATCACCTACAAGTCTTAAGTCTAGTCGTATGCCAATACGATCAGTAGATTTTTGTAATCAAAGGAACTATATTTTCATTATATATACGTATATAGATAAATCTTGTATCTATACGCATCATTTAAAACTAACACATATATAAGGTGAATACGTTTAAATTCCATTTATTTATTTAGAACATTAAGTTGGCATCAATTTGCGTTGTTTAAAAAGTGGTATTTTATTTTCTAACCTTGTCCATAATTGTGTATAGAGTTTATTCAGTCTAGTGGTCGTAATTCGACTTTTTCTTCACTTGTTAATATGAAGATATTACTATGTGCATTTATTGAAGTGTAACTCTGATGATACGGTAGGGAAAAAATTGCGTGATGAGCTACGCGTTAAACTTAATGTACGTGTATATTTGTGTATGCCTAAGTATGTATAAGTGACTGGGTCTAATAGTATAACAAAATGAGTAAATGTGCAGTTAAGTATTGGTTAGTCCCTAGCAATATTTTTACAGGATAATCATTACTCGATTCTCGTTCTAAATTAATTAAAACAATAGGTGCTTAATATTTGATCTAATTATCTAGAAAACACAAAAATAATATACACATAATATCAGATGATTTATGCAAAAACGAACTGGTGTAATAAATACGAAAGCAATGAATTACACCGTGCCACGCAGTCAGGCCTGCGCCCTGCTCCTCGAACCGCATCCCGCTTCCCTTTATTAGACCGTGCGGCAGTCAGGCAGTAAGCAGTTACGTAATTATTAACTTTGAAAAGCGCCCCTTTAATTTTGTTCATTGAACCTAGGTATGATTTTTTTTAACTTTAAAAATATTGTTTAAAAGTTTTAAAACAAACTGTAACTAAGGTTGTCTTTGTTGTTTATTAGTTTTATTAGTTTTATTTGTTTTGATGTTATTAATTTGTATGTTAAATGTGACTATGA
Source organism: Antheraea mylitta (assembly GCA_014332785.1). Taxonomy (NCBI): domain Eukaryota; kingdom Metazoa; phylum Arthropoda; class Insecta; order Lepidoptera; family Saturniidae; genus Antheraea; species Antheraea mylitta. The sequence continues at coordinate 3,525,285 of JACEII010000015.1, forward strand.
ACTATCACAGGATTGAAGTTTGTCACCCGTTAAACATTATATGATATACTATAATTATCTAATCCGGCCACGAGTTGCTCTGACTCAGTTATTACATTTTTTTTATCGAAGCACGACATAGTGACCACACTATGCCTGATGTTAAGCATAGTACAATCCAAAAACATCGGCAACCACCGAGAGACAGATTATCCATCGCCGGTCGCCGCTGTCATGCCGGCCATAATGACGAAAATCACCCGGTATTGGATATGCACAGGCTGATCCCGAAACGCGACGCGCAGAAGCGAGTCACTATGACGGGATTTTTGGCCATATACATGGTGGTTGCGACCCAGTCAAGCTGTAAAACCCTACCACCCGGCTTTCGCCATTGCCTCGTTCGTTATTCAGCAGGGTGCACCACGTGCAGGTGAGGTTGGCTTGGGTGTCTCAAGTCTTATGATGTTACTCTACAACCCTTACACCCCAAACATTTTGAATTAAAATTATGATAAAGTATTTGATATTATTATGCTGTAATAAGTCTGCCTAAAAACTTGATACAGAAAAAATTAGGTTACGTACTAAATAGATTAACAGAACACGTGCACCATAAAATAAACTGGAGTTAAAAAGGAAATTGAAAATTAAAACGTGGCCCTATCTATAAGATATCTATAACAGTCAGTTTACTATCAACAAACTAATATAAAGCACCATCTTTTCGACACTGATGAAACTTACAATTAAAACAATAATCAACATTGACAATCATTTAATACGAAGCTAAAAACTATTGAGGCCATTAAACGAAATGTAAATTATGTTATCTCTCAAGTTGGACCAAATTATACATAAATGCCAAATTTCATATAGATTTTTAAGTATTATTTGTTAAGCTAAAGAAGTTCACTTGACGGCTTAACTCTAATTATTTTTATGTTCTGGTATCTGTTAGCTACAAATTATATCGCTAGATGGCACCGGCATCGAATGTAGATTAAAAAAATCCGGTCTATTTTTTATCTTAAATAAGATATAATTACAAAATGTTCAGCCTTCCAATTCATCTTAATCATTTTTAATAACAATTTTTTTTATACTCATGAGTTATTTAATCCGAAACAGGACAAGATCTGCCCACCGGAGCTTCTAGCTATATGTGCGCTAAAATGTTGCATGATTGGTAGGTTGATAAATATCGATATTTATTGATTTCATATGATACCAATAATGTAGCTAAAAATGAAATCGGCCTAGCTATTACATTATAGCAAAAAAAAACAAAGATATTATAGATAGAAATCTAATGTTATTATGTGCACGATAATCGTGATAACGATTGTCCTGTGAATATGATCCTAGTTCTTCTTTGATTCTTCACCGCTGAATTGTAACAACACCAGTTCGTAAGTAACAATAGTTCCAGCGACCTGTGAAAATGATTTAAAATGTAATTATACCTCTAATAAAATCATCAGAACAGTTAAAATTATCGGTTCGTACGTCAGCTGTTTATTATTTTGTTTCAGTTGTTCATCAGTTATTTATTATACAGAGAAGTCGCTATCTTATTTTCAAAGTGATTTCTATTTTATACCCTATTTGACCCACGACGTCCCTTGTCTCCATATAGTGCCTTTTGAAAATGAAAGGTACCTATGTATTTCCTTTCCCATGCCCCTGACAACGTCAAAGCCTAACAAAGAACTCAAATTGATATTTATAATAATTTATTATCGTTAATAGGTATTCAAAAGCAAAGTATGATCAGTGGACTTGAATTCTCTAATTTAATGTAATCTGTAATTAATGCGGATTTAAACAATACATTAAAATAAATTAAATTAAAATAAATGTATTGTTTATCGCAAGCCCAATAAATTTTGTATAGGTAGATAATATTTAATCGAAGTGGGTTTTCTTCTGTTTTATAGATGTATGACCAACTATCGACGTGGCTATAGTAAAGGATTATGATTATAATGATACTACGTCAAGCTAGAAAATAAACTGATTATTATAATGTGATTGTTAGAACACGATTACGGTAAAAGATTTCCATTTGTCAGAAGGGAAGTGATAACTCGTCAGGTTAGCTTTCTTATATAAGAAAGGAGAATATTGCAAAAGGTTATTACATCATATCACGATATTCAGTTACTGACTGGCTTTTACAGTAGTGTTTATAGATTGATAGCGACGCTAGATAGCTCGACGGCCGTGGCTATTTTTTTCACTTACTGATAGTAAAAGCTCTCGAGTGACGTAAAAGAATTTAAGGCCGCTGAGAGCTACCGTGCTGCCATGAACTTGGTCTATGAATCTCTGAACCTGTAAAAAAAAATTATTAGGTTTATACTTGGTAATTTATTCATTTCCACATTTTCTAATTGTTGCTTAAGAATATTAAACGCTTTTCCGTTCATGACCTTGAAAAATATTTTCATGTAAATCGGAGTAAGAAACAAGCCGTTTTAAGCAACATTTTGGGAATATTCAGGATTATTTTATATCGCAATTCATATATAATGATATATAAAGCGCGATTGCAGCTACTACTAATGCAGAGTTTATGCCCACTCAAAAAAGCAGGAAGTACTTTAAAAATGTCAAAATTTGATCATTATTTGCTTGAGAATAATTAATGCTTTTTTCGTCGACGACCATGAAAAATTATCTTTATACAAATCAGGACAAAGACCAGTTTTAAATAAATTTAGGAAATATTTTACCTCATCGCAATACACAGACGGTGACACATTATAAAGCGCAGTTGCAGGTACTACTGATGCAGAGTTGACGCCTGCTGCGATGAGCGAAACAGCAATAGATCGGCCGAACAGTAGAGTAAGAGAGAATATCAAATATATGGGATCTTCATAACCGTTAAATGGACTGAAATATATAAACGTATAAAAATATACTATTGTAGTAAGAAAGTGATGGAAAAATGGATACTTGAAATATACTTTACTTTACTGGATTTATTAAAGACCGGCATAATGTAAATACTAGAAACTGTAATAAGCTGGTCGTCCCATATTTTAGACTTAACAAAACCAGTAATAGTGTTAGGTTTTACAATAAAGTCCCAAAACATGTTACCGATTTGCCGGATAGTAAATTTAAGCGCCACGTCAAGCGGGTGTTAGTGTCAAAAGGATAGAGTGGATCAGTATGTGAACGATAGTGATGTCTGGAATTGACTCTCTGTACATCCACTAAAAGTTATCATATGATGTATTAAAAATATATGTGAAAAAAATGTACCCGATCGAGTTTCTTGCCGGTTCTTCTCGATGACTGGGTTGTTTTCCGAAGCGGTGGTAATTTTTGACGTTCATAAGTGCCTTATTAGGGCCTAAACTGAATAAAGTATTTTTGATTTTGATATAAACTGTAGAAAATAACATACCCACTTGGATAATTCGGACACTGTTCCTTTGCTATCTTTTGTCTTCGAAGGAAACCGTTGCTAGAATCAAAAAACACAATCTGTCGATTAGGCCAATAATCCTACTATTTTCAATATTGGTTAGGGAAATGTGAGGTACGTACTCGAAAGTGTTATAAATTTGTAGACAAATGAAGAAAAGATTGCTTGCAAAGGAAGTAAATATAACACCGCTGATAGCTTCATCGAAGGAACGCACCAAACGCGTGGCTCGGTTATAATCTTCTCGCAATAATCGCCAGAATGAAGGCGGTAAATTATTCTAGAATATAAAAAATATGTTTTTCTAATTAAAATAATAGAATACACTCATATTGTTTTCTATTTGCACCCATTTGTCTAGTCACCATTTTTCACATATCATATACATTGGCGAGGATGTATCACATATATTTTCTTTTCATCATAGATATCCGTTGAGATGGATGGAGTTCATCTCTTAATAACTCTACCTTAAACTTGAAGAGTTATGTAAGCTATCCATCATCGTGTGGATAGTCTATCTGAGTTCACCTACCAAAATGCAATTTGATAATAGCAGTAGTTCATTATAATTAATTTGGTAACACGTATTATGTGATCAGTTGTAATAAGATTAAATAAAAGTATAAACAAGTTAGCTAATAAAAACAGTTTCAGAGTTCATAACTATAAATCATGTTATACACATAAAACTTACTCTATTGACGGCCGATTCAATTTTTCTATTTATGCAATCCAATATCGATTTCAAATATAAACTCATGCATACTATATATACATCGGAGTAGTTCCAATTGATTGACGATGTTGCTGTTAAAAACTGTGAAAATGGAAGAGGTCAATACAAAGCCAAAAAGTTGATGGTAACACGAAGACCTAAAACGTTTCGTGTGAAAAATGCAACATCAGCCTTTTTATAAATGGAGACTCATATGTTATCTGGTATTTTAGAGATGGTAGGTGGTAGAGCCAAGGTAAGCTACAACTGGTTTCAACTGAATGAGTTGGCTCGCCCGGGGTAGTACCACCCTCTCGCACAGAAAAACGACGTGAAGTAATTGTGTTCGCATTGTTACATTTCGGTCGGTCAGTGAGAGCGCCGGAGTACCATCTTCCTTCCCTGTTTCCCTTCTTCCCCTCACTTTTCCCGTTGCCGCTAAACACAAGTTTGCAACGCACTTGCGACTCCCTAGTGTTGCTAATGTCTATGGACGGTGGTGATAACTTAAAATCAGATGACACGCCTGTTCGTTTGCCGCCTATGATATAAAAAAAGATGGTTATGAAAAGATGGAATTAGTGCAGTATTTACACAGGTTACTAAAGTACTGTTAACAGAACTAAGCAAGGCAAGATACTTTACATTCTTACTTGATTTCTATAAATATTGTCCAGTTAAAAGACATAATGCATTAAAAAGGCTTCATGTCAAGGTTTTAGCTCAATACATATTTATAGCATTGACTCTCATAATATCTATAAAATCATTTCATTTTACCTTGTGTGACATTCCTGCTAATATTATCTTTAGGTATTCACACAATTTAAAGCACAATTCTTATTGAAATAAGTATTGCTGTGGTCTAGTAAGTACTATAAAATTATGTCGTACTTACCTGAAGCACTATTCCCAATGGCAAGGAATATGGAATACCTAAATCTGAAAGCCATAGATACGATGTGGTTACTACTTCTTTGTGCAAATTTATTCCTTTCGGAGAACAGTCCAGTATATGCACGAATCTTGATATCAGAGATAATATATGCTCCACTGTAATTTAAAACGTTTCATTATAAATATTGTTTAGTATCTCTGAGTTTTTCAATACATTATAAGTTAGTAATTTTAATCTCTATATATTATTATAAAGTTGGATAATTTTGTTTGTTTGTTTGTATGGTTGAACGCGCTAATCAAAGGAACTACAGGTCTGATTTAAAAAAAAAATCCGTGTTAGATAGCTCATTTATCGAGGAAAGCTATACCTTATTTAACCTTTATATATAACCTTCAGGTTATATATCATAATGCTAGTACTAATAGGAACGGAGTAACAATTAAAAATGTTTTTTTCCTCTTTAGAGCTTCCGCTGCGTGTTCACGTTAGCCTAAAGTAACTATTCCATGCGGACGAAGTCGCGGGCAGAAGCTAGTAATTTATAAATTTCTGCATTTGCAGGATTTGCTAAAATATACACATCTTTCGTTCCATACATCGACCTAATTATGTTATCAAGAATTTTCCGCTATTTTTATAATTGAGGTCGGACCCCGACTAAACCTAAATATTATCTAGTAATGTAGTCAAAGATTATTGATTTAGTAAAATGATTTCCATCTATATGTGTTCCATTTAAAATAGTTGAAATTTATAATTATTTATAATTGAAATAATACTTATTTTTTTAATATATAGAGTGCGTGAAGATACAAAATATTAACCGAATAAGCCAAACAAATTTGGGGAAATATAAGTACGTGTTTACTGAATATTAAAAATAAGTCTAGTCGAGGTAAATTTAACTTTTACTGATACATTATACATATAAAAACATTGAATTCATCGACATTAAATTTAAAATACAATGTAAAACGAATCCCCAAACTTAAATTATATATTTGAAAAAATTGGTTGTCTATTGACTCTGACGCGTCGGCCGATGGGATGGAAGAGATGGAAAAGAAGAGATTTACCCGATTAGGCCTCCCTCGGCAGCGGCTCAAGCCTAGGTTCGATCCCTCGGTAGGGAGCCCTTGAGTGCGTTGCTTGCGCGATACGGTGACACACGAATATACATCACCGCTATAACACTACACGATCACCCCCACACACGTGCACGCCTACACGCTTACACATGAAAGTGGAATGGTTTACGTTTTTTTCCCTTATCGAACTGAAAAACTCTCAATTTTCCGATAATAAATATATGGAGTTGATGAGCCGTGTATGCTTGGTACACATATACGTTTCAACAACTCATACATATATGAATAGTTAGCTAGGTTAACTAAGATAGGTCGCGATTTTGCATGCAACAGGCAACAGCCAAGCCGAGGTGTGCTGTGCACCCTTGAGCTGGTTGCTAAAATAAAATCGGCTGATTGCCTTAAGCGCTCGCCTTAGTAGCCCGGTGAAGCTGTTAAGACCTTGCTGGGTCAATAACGTAGTTATTTCGAAAACAAAAAAAAAAATGGATGGAAGAGAGATAAATGCGTCACAAGCCGAATGCTTAGGCCGATCGCGCCCCTCTATTGCTTGCTATGCGCTCTCGCTTGCACACTCCACTCGGACGGAACGTGATGCTCTTTCGTACGTGTAGCCGGCGTCCACGATTCAAAGGATGTTATCACGTCAAAATAATAATAATAATATTCTTGTTTGGCAGCAGATTAACAAATGACAACTGTACTTACACACAGATAATGTTATAAGAGTGAAAGAAACACAATTCACTTTAAAAGTAATCTTTGTATCGACGTATTCGTCCAAAGCAGAATTGTATATTTCCATTACTAATTTTGGCCACTTAAAAGCGATTCGTTGAAAAATTAAAGTAGTGCTTGAGGTTGTCAAGTAGAAAGAAAAATATGCTGAAAATAAAGTAATCATATTAAAAACATTTTAAAATAAGTCAAGATAATACAATGTAATTTAGCAAATGATAAGATATTACAAACACCATCATATTGTATGAAAACTCAAATCTGACTATCCGGTGTGGTCATTAGTACAGTAGTTACGTTAATAAAAGTAGTCAATAGTCTACTCTATTGATTGTTGATAACCGCTTACCTGGCCATTAGTAAAGAGCCATTTCCTTTCAGAAATATAGAATTTTAGCCTTTTAATAACCATGGTACTTTAATGATTGAGTTTGATGAAATTACTAACCGATATTGGTTAATTAGAATGTTGGAGTTCATACAGATTTATTTTTAAGTAAATAATCTTTTTTTTATTAATTAATTACTTTAATTATCATTGTTTAACGCTCTATAGTATCCATAAATTTTTCTACCATCTAGGTATGGTTTCTTTACTATATTTTCTTTCACCAGATATTAGCAATTACGTAATTTTAAAGTTTTTTTTTATTGAAGCACGACAAAATGACTGCACTATGCCTGGTGGTAAGCATAGTACAATCCAAAAATATAGGCAACCACCGAGAGACAGATTATCCATCGCCGGTCGCCGTTGTCATGCCGGCCATGATGACAAAAGTCATCCGGTACTAGATATGCACAGGCTGATCCCGAAACGCGACACGCAGAAGCGAGTCACTGTGACGGGCTTTTTCGCCATATACATGGTGGTTGCGACCCAGTCGGGCTGTAAAACCCTACCACCCCGCTATCGCCATTGCCTCGTTCGTTGATCAGCAGGGTGCACCACGTGCAGGTGAGGTTGGCTTGGGTGTCTCAAGTCTTAAGATGTTACTTGACACCCCTTACACCCCTAATCCAAACATGCTTTGGAAGAGGATTTTGATAAGAAGAAATTAAATTTAAACAACACTAAATTGATCGTAACCTATTTGTTTAAGACCAACTGCTTTTGCAATTGATCAATTGCACAATTTTATACCATTTATATAATCTGATATGGTTTTGTAATAATAAATATTTACATTTGATATCATGAAATATATAAAAAATGACACAATGATGAATGTTTATTGAATAATGTTTTTTGAAATATGAATTGATTATCTTACATAGTGCTCGCAGAGTCATATCATTGACCAGTAGTCTATATAGATAAAGCAACGTCGATAGTGTTTGCGCTATAGCAATTATACTACTGTGAAGAAACCTCCAAGACAGAACGCTAAATCTGCAAAGAAGTTAAAATTGTTTAGCCCGCTTCGTATAGCGGTAGGCATTATTATTGCCCGTCCGAAAAACTCGTGACTTTAAATTGAACAATTACTTTCCAGGATCTATTGACATATTCTAGTATACATACCTGACAAGCAAATTAGTAATTAAAATGGGTTACGACTCTGGACCACATTGTTACTTAAAATCCAATCGAATTTATAATCAATACAATCGAATTTATAGTGAAACTTTAACATATAAATAGCCAGCTAAGCCAAAGACAAATAGTTTGTACGATAGCGTAGTTTTTCCAGCGACGATATATTGTATATTATTTTACGATTAAATTGCATATGATTAAACTTTTTCATACTAATTACTATATTTTCGGTTAAGTCAACCTTTACAGTATTAACGTTGTTTGTTCCTAACCACCTAGGTAATAGTATCAATGACTGATACTTCTTTAAACAAAAATAAAAATCTGAATGCCTTAATATTCGTCGCGGATTTGCTTTCACAGCAGTTTGACGAAATCTGTAAAAACAATTAAATTAAAATTTTGAATAAAATCTCCTTCGGTACGTATCTCCTTAGAAGGTTTTTTCCGAGCAAACGTAAGCTTTTTTCCAGTATAATTAGATGGAACTGTAGATTTAATTATGGTTTTTCTCAGAAATGTAATTACCAACGTTATTTACTGACAGAGTACCTGATTTTAGTTACATTTTTTTCCAAAACCCCAATAATCGGCTGCAGTCCGAGCACTTGTCCACATATGAACAGAACTTTCATTGCTCTTTGGAAAGCTATGAATTGTTTACCCTCAACCACATTGACTTTCTTTTGTTCTGTTGTCACTTCTAAAATTATAATTATTACAATGTATTAACAATTGTTTTCTTCGTTTAAAAAAATATGTGTTTTGATTTCACAAACAAAAGTCGCGTTGGGATCAGATTGATTAGATATCATGCCTTTGCATCTACATTTTATATCTACATACATAATTCTTATAATGAACATTAAATCGTCGCAAAATAAATAATAAAAATAAACTGAGATCGCTATATTACTTAGAAATGTACAAACAAGAATACATTGGTTTTATTTCAAAATATTGTAATATACTAGCTTTCACCCGTGGATGTCCCCGAACAGTATTGTTTTTTTGCATGATACATAACACCCTATGCCCTTCTTTGTATCCCTGACTGTAGTAGATAGTCACCACCACAAAACTGAATGTGCTGGCCCATATTTTATTTTCTTCGGGTGATGACCACTCCTGAGTGAAACTATTATTTAAACAGCAACTCTATAATAATAATAGGCCATTATCGCAAATCCACTTACCTTACAGGCTCGGTGTCCCTGTCACGCTTCCACTGTGCTGGTCTGTGTATAATAGTGTGTGTGTAGTGTTTGAATGTTATTCGTGTAAAATGTGTAGGAAGCACAAATACTGATAAACACAATAATGACGATAGTCTTTTCAATAGTTCAAAATGTTCAATATAAAATTAATGTATTACACAAAATATATAACAAATATTAATACTTGTGGGGCGTTAAGACGCTTCAAAAACCCACGAGCATGTTAATATAAATTAATAAACACAATTAATATTACAAATACGTGGGACGTCAACACGTCAAAAGTTGTTCAAGAATGTGTCGCATCTGAAACGAAAGAAAGTGCAGGCAAGCGAACTTTTTTTTTGTAACTCAGTTTTTTACGATCACGGCCCACATTTCTTAACACTGACAATAGATAGGTAATAATATGTAAAGTAAAATATGGTGAATGTGTTAAGATAAATTACATAAATCGCATACTCACTCGATATAAATCTTTTAACTATACATTGTCCACTTGACTTATTAATTTCTTGACTGTAAAATTAAAAAATCAAATACTATGGAACAGTTACGATATTAAATTAAATTATGATTTTATTTATATATTTTTAATCTACTTAAATCTGTTGGAATATTTTTCAGTTTTGTCTATAATGATCTATTTACGACATTCGAAGGTTAAAACACATTTAAATACGATACCCGGCATTTGATTTGTCACGTCGGGTAGAAGAGTGAGATGACAGTTTGAGATAGGCTTTGTTCTTTCTTTCTTAGTGCAATGATTACGATAGACAAAGATAATGCTATATGAAGCCGAACTTAGCCGAGTATCTCTATCCTTTTCACAGACGCAACAAATCAAAAGGCTAGTACTTTATGTGATATGTGAGTATACTAGAAATTCGCCCTGATTTCATATGGGTGTAATGTACTAATATAAGGTAATGAGTATTTAAAATATTTTCACGGTGCTTTGATATTTACAAATTATAAAAATCATAGATATGTAAAAATGTTCACACAAATTGCTTTTTTAATCAAAACAACATTTAACTAAGACTTTATATTATTCGAGAAACCAGAAAGTAAACTAACGTTGCGAGAACAATACGTCCAATTCAAGAAACACTTAAATACGATAAAACAACTTTCTCTATATGAACATGTAAAAAACTTGTCTACGAAGTGGAGTAAAATAAAATAAGTCGATGTTTTCATACAAAGTAATAATCGTATTTAATTCAATTTATAAAAAAATACATTACTTTAGTTGATGTCATTTTACTTTTTTAAATATACGTAGTTTTTTTTTTCAGTAACATTGCGAATTAATTTAGTTTTATGCTAATTATCTTAGTACATAATGTTATTACTCCGTCTGCATTAAAATTTCGTGACATTGAAAAAAATGTATTAACTACGAACTTTTTAAAAATGCTTATTAAATGTATTTATGTTACAAATTCTGATCTTTTCTACGGTGACCAAATAGTAATGTAATTAAACTAGATATCCTTACGTTAAAAACTGTCTTAAAGCGCGGCCATTTATTTTTAAGATAAATTTAAGTTGAACGTGTAAGCATAGACCTCATTTTCCCACAAACATTATTTAGTGAGTTATTACTTCTCTTGATTAAAGCTGCGAAATGATTGTCACCCATGTGAAATCAGAGTGGTTCATTAAAACTATTATCAACTTTATGACGTCATAAGCTTAAAATGAATAAAAGTATTTCTAATCCAAATTTTAAAAGGTTTTCTTAATGGCAAATGCTGGGACAAATGGTGTGTAAACTCTAAGTCACGTCACTTCAAGTCATTAATTTTTTTATTTATGTAACAGATAAGAAATTTAAGAAGATTATTTATTATACGTATATTAAATAAACTTTTTAAGATAAAAATACTAGTAATAAAGTACTAACTTAATAAATAAGTAGTAATAGTATTTAATTAATAAGAAAATGTACCTCTTTAAAAGTGCAGGATTTTCATGTAGAAGAGCTTTGAACGTAACATTTTCAAGTTCTTTCGAAAGTTCTGGAATTAATTTATTATATTAGTTATATGTACTTATGAATCATATCTTTTATATTACTTTACTAAGCGGACTATGCAGAACTATATGTATTGCTGTTATTATTATTGAGTCATTTCACGTGAAGTGGATATTATTATTATTTAAATTTATAAACATTCATAAACATACATCTTTACATTTAAAAGTATGTGATACAATACAATAAGGTTCTGTTTTATTATTTTACAAGTAATTATAGATTAATACAGTTACTATACAATATGATGAAAAATCAATAGTGAAGAGGTTGACTATAAATCATAAAATTAAATAAAGTCGGCTGAGTGCCTTAAGCGCTCGCCTTTGTAGTCCGGTGAAGCTGTTAAGACCTTGTGGGGTCAATAGCGTAGTCATTTCGAAAAAAAAATCATAAAATTACAAAAATATTATTATGCAACTTATCAAACTAGCTGACCGCTGACACTTAAACTAGGTATTCCTGTATCTCAGGTGGCAGTACACATTATGACACTATTTATGAACACGTTACACAACCGCAGTGGATAAATTATTTTCAATAGCTATATACAAAAACAAGTGCATGTTAAAAACAATATTAATATACTTACATTTAAGGATTAGTGCTAAAATATATTGTATATTAAATTTTGTTACAAGAAGTCTTATTCTATAAAGTAATCAACTAATGATTCCTAATTAATGATACCTGTGTGAGAAATTAAGTCTTGACAGTTACAACTTTTTATATATCTGCCAGTAATATTTTTTCAGTTTCATCATATATATGGAACTAAAGTGAGAATTGATAATTCCTTCTAATAATAGAAGTAACAATTAGCATTCTATCTTAAACCGCCACTAAAACTTTAGTAATTACAACATTTAATAAAGAAACAGATTCGTGTAACTGTGTACATAATTAATAATTTAGTAATCTTGTACTCAATTTTCTTGCCTCGATAATTCATTAAACAACAATTTAGTAAACTCACCAAATGGCTTTTTCATCGTCGCCATGTTTGTAAATGAAGAGAATGTTTCCTGTCAACCGTCAATAATGGAAACAAAATATTTAATACAGAACTCTTATGATTGACGTTCACATGAGAATATAGTTATTCTGATTTAATCCTCGTTCTTACACGTTATAGAAAGCGTATTTTAGTTTTCATTTGTGGATCGTACCTAAAATATTTTTTAAGTGAAAACTTCTTCTATACCTTTTTTTTCCGAAATGTCTACGCTATTGGCCCATCAAGGTCTTAACAGCTTCACCGGACTACTAAGGCGAGCGCTTAAGGCACTCAGCTGATTTTATTTTGGCAACCAGCTCAAGGGTGCACGGCACACCTCGGCTTGGCTGTTGCCTGTTGCATGCAAAATCGCGACCTATCTTAGCTAACCTAGCTAACTATTCATATATGTATGAGTTGTTGAAACGTATATGTGTACCAAGCATAGACGCCCCAACAACTTCTCCATATATTTATTATCGGAAAATTGAGAGTTTTTCAGTTCGATAAGGGAAAAAAGTAAGCTAGCTCTTCCACTTTCATGTGTAAGCGTGTAGGCGTGCACGTGTGTGGGAGTGATCGTGTAGTGTTGTAGCAGTGATGTATATTTGTGTGACACCGTATCGCGCAAGCAACGCACTCAAGGGCTCCCTACCGAGGGATCGAACCTAGGCTTAAGCCGCTGCAGTAGGAGGCCTAATTGGGTGTGCGGGAGCGAAATTAACCCCCAGACCACGACGGCGTGATCTGTGGTTACGCGGGCGTGGGCGTGAGCACGCTCTGTTTCGAGGGACAGGCTGGTACTGATCGTTCGCTGACGTGATTAAATCAGGAGGGTCGGTAAAAATGCATCGCGGACGTCTTTTATAACGCGCAGTGTTAGGTATGGGTTCATAGTTTGCGGCGGATACCACTAACGGATTGGGATGATTCGCAGCTTTTTTAAAATAACTAATCGTAAGTGATTTTACGTACGCCCAGATAGAAGGTATCTCAAGGTCTCTATGGAGATCGACTCTCCGAATGTACCACGGAGCACCGGTTACTTTACGTAAAGTTCGTCTATGCCATTGTAACTTGAAATTCGGTAAAATGAAAAAGGGACATTAGAAAGAGACATCTATAGGATTTAATTTTAGGAGTGAATGAGATAACACTCCCCATCGCTGATACTCCCATCGCCTACATCAATACTATACGGTTTTTGATCGTTTCTCTTTTACCACATTAAAATTGCACGTATGCTTTTTTACATTTTCTTACATTATCATCCAATCATGGGCTATGTTCAGAATTTAAATTCTCTATCTCATTACGAAATTAGTTAAAAATCAACTTGATTCGTCTGAACCGACATCAAGACTACGAATGACTAGAGATGTGGTAATAAATCAAATGTGTACATTTTAAAAGAAATTCCATGTTCACTTCAGAAGTGGTTTAACTCGCATTACTGTCAGGTGTAAATCGTTTAGAGATATATAAGAATAATGAATATTGATTTATAATTTATACATAAACAAACATCTACTTCATGAACACGACAAGATAATATACACTTTGAATTATTAAATTGATATTTTGATGTTCCTTTATTGTTCATAATTTATACCAATGTATACTTTGACTGATTATTTTGTTTTAGGTGTTCTACTATCAAAACAATTGTATGAGGGTGTCGTATGTTTTGGCATGAAATAATAAAGAACATGTAAGCATGTCTATATAATGCTTATTCATAAATATCGTAAAAATCGTTTTGTGTGTACATCTGTCTGTTCATAGTATGGTCACTATTCAATATTAAATTTTGTTTTTTTTTTTTTTTTCTCGAAATGACTACGTTATTGGCCTAGCAAGGTCTTAACAGCTTCACCGGACTACTAAGGCGAGCGCTTAAGGCGCTCAGCCGATTTTATTTTTGGCAACTAGCTCAAGAGCACGGCACACCTCGGCTTAACTGTTGTCTGTTGCATGCAAAATCGCAACCTATCTTAGCTAACCTAGCTAACTATTCATATATGTATGAGTTGTTGAAGCGTATATGTGTACCAAGCATACACGCCTCAACCTCCATATATTTATTATCGGAAAATTTGGAGTTTTTCAGTTCGATATTAAATTTTGATTCTTTTAGTCTTCACTTTCAAGCAATTTTCCAAAAACAGCTTGATTAGCTATACATACATTATTAATACTCTTCCTTGAATTACTTTCTGATTATGCAATGAACAATATCTGGTAACGATCTTGTTGGACATTAAGCGATGTTAGATAGATCATGAAATAGCAAATAGGCATTCTGTCCATCAGATTTTAATTTATAAGCTATGTATAAACAATGTCGAAAGAATCACAATCCTTAAGCGAATACTTCTGAATATTAGTCTGAGGATGCGATTGCGAGCGCTCGTGCTTTGCCACAGAAATGTATGAGGCCGTTGTACATTGGTTTATAAATAAATACATATTGAATACTTGCTTTAAAATGGCTACGTTTTAAATGCACCGCGCTCGTTAAATGTTCGCCATCTTGCTCTTTGGTCTCGCTTTGGTTAGGTTAGGTTAGCTTTGCGAAAAAAAAGATAACGCGAACATGCTTCTGGCGAGCGCGGTGCGTTTAGTACGAAACCTTTTTAAAGCAAGTGCTTAATACGTATTTAACCTTTATGTAATAACACTGTTAGTAGGTTGACTGCTGCTCACGTGGGGGTTGACTGCTGGTCACGTCCGTAGGCTTTACCCTTGAGACCCTACATGTGACCCCTGGGTGGTGCTAAATGAGCAGATTTGCAGATGGGAGGCTTCGGCTGTGGCTTGTTACCACCCTCCGAACTCAATCACAACGCCAAACGCTTCGTCGTGTTCCGGTGTGCAGTTCGGGGAAGCTCGTCTTATTGGGCGAATGTTTGATGATAGTCTCTATGGCGATGGTCGAACCGAATACGGCGTACTTCTTATGCAGAGCCGGAATATCTTATGCGGAGTCAATCAATGCAAGACATTGTGATTCGCACCAAGGATGTACGAATAGTGCTATGCAATGTAGATGTGAATAAAGCTAGTGGTCCTGACGGTATTCCGTCAAGGGTGCTTAAGACCTGTGCACCTGAGTAGGCTTCTATCTTGACACGTCAATTTCGCCTTTTTCTGAAATCTGGTATTGTTCCGAAATCTTGGAAAACCGCGAATGTTCAGCCGATACTCAAAAAGAAGAACCAAGCGGACCCATGTAACTATCGCACAATTGCCATAACCTCATTTTTCTGTAAAGTAATGGAGCGAATAGTAAATAAGCAATTGTTGACATACCTAGAGCTTAATGATATTCTCAGTGATCGCCAATTCGGATTCCGACAAAAACGATCTACTGGTAACCTCCTAGTGTATGCCACCCATTATTGGAGTGAGGCTATCGAGAACCACGGAGAGGCTGTAGCTGTTTCTCTGGATGTCTCAAAGGCATTCGATAAGGTCTGGCACGTTAGCCTCTTAAGTAAGCTCCAAGCATACGGAATACCCGATCGCCTGCGGACTTGGATTTGTGATTTCCTTAGAGAACGGACTATACGAGTAGTTGTTGATGGCTGCTCGTCTGATCCCAAGGTTCTAAATGCCGGAGTTCCTCAGGGATCTTTACTCTCAGCAACCCTATTTTTGCTGCACATCAACGATCTACTTATGCCCGGTATCTTTGGGTACGCGGATAACAGCACTGTATCTAAGAGATATATATCCAGTCCTCGAGCTAGCCTACCGGAAATCCTTACTGAGAGAGAGGCCATGGTCGAGCGTTTGAATAAGAAGCTTAGGTTTGTTTCCGATTGGGGTAATTCAAACCTGGTTAAATTTACCGCCGAAAAGACACAGGCGTGTCTCTTCTCTACAAAACGGAGTCCGTTCAACTTGACTCCTACTTTTCAAGGTGTTTCCTTGCAAGTAACTGACAACCTGGAACTTCTTAGAATCCAGCTATTTTCGGACCTCAGTTTTGGGCGCTCAATTGAATTGAAAGCAAGAACAGCTGCAAGGAAACTTGGGATTCTCTTTAAAGTTAAACGATATTTCACAGCAAAACAACTTCTCAGCCTGTACCAAGCTCAAGTACGCTCATTTGTGGAATATTGCTGCCACTTATGGGATGGATCAGCCAAATGTCAGCTGGCCGCTCTTGATTCCATTGAACGTCGTACTCGTCGGCTTGTCGGTGACGAAGCGCTGTGGGAGACAAGAATGCGCAGTTTAGAGCATCGTCGAAAAGTAGCTTGTTTCTCATTGTTTTATAGGTTACACTCTGGAGAGTGTGCAGAGGAATTACACAATATAATTCCACCGTCTCCATTCCATCAGAGGACGACTAGACGCCGTTAGGGTTTCCACCCTTACGTGGTTGATATTCCCATAATTCGTACGAAGCGATTTGCTTCCACATTCATTATGCGTACGGCTAAGGAGTGGAATTCACCCCCGGCGTCTGTCTTCCCGTCATCTTATAACTTGGGAGTTTTCAAAAGTAGAGTGAACAGGCATTTAGTGGATAAGCGCGATATATCGTCGGCCTCATCGTCACTTACCATCTGGTGAGATTGTGGCCAAGGTTTTCTCCTACTTTAGATAATGGTTATTTACTAAGTAACGAAATGAGATTGCTTATTAAATGTAATTTTAGGAAGACATCTATGGGTGACATATGACAATCTATAATTATTATTTTAGGCAGTATAAAGTTAGGTGCTCGTCTTAAAACGTGTTACTATTATGTGATCATTTACTTCTATGACTTATTTTCTTGATATCAAGTTTAGACTTACTGTACTATTTAACTTAATTTCCATTGAAACCGCGTCGCCGCAAGAAGATAGGGAACCTTCAACCACTTAATTTAGGCAAAATTATTGAAAATAAACCGTCGATAATATTTTTACCTGAATCCCTGAAAACAATTTTAGCAAAGTCTTACAAATAACTCTCTTAAATAACCATCTTCATTGGCAAAAGATGAATTATAGAGTACGTTGTTGAAAAGGGTAATCAAAATTTAGGACACTGCGAACAGCCCTAGTCAAGGAATCCCTATTTGCATAAACTGCGCTGGTTGATATCGAAATGTAAATGTGAATCGGACCTACAGACACCCGAGTTACTTTATTCGCGTCGGTAGAATGTGTACCTTTTTCATTTTACGTAACTCCAATATCGTACTCTAATATAGACATCCCAAAGAATGCTAGACGAGGACGACGTTTGAATAAAGAAACAACAAAGTAAAGCTAGGGTTGTGACTTTGCAATCTGCCGTAGGTTTTGTGACAAAGTCAAAATGAGACCCTACATTTTAATATGACTTTTCTGTTTCGTCCAATGGTCGACGTTTAATACCATTATTTTCTTTAGTTATAATGTTATTGAACTTCTTTTGTCAATAAGTGTTAGCCTGCAATTATTGCATTTTTTTATTTGGTTGTATTTAGTCGGTAGCAGGGATGTACAAAAATGCATTTTTGTACTATTTTAGAAATCATTTTAGCATTACGTATGTTTTAATAATAGATATACATATGAGTACATATGTATATATGTATTTGTAATGTAATTGAATACATATGTATTAGTCTGCATTGACGCTGTTGCTCTGAA
Source organism: Antheraea mylitta (assembly GCA_014332785.1). Lineage (NCBI taxonomy): Eukaryota > Metazoa > Arthropoda > Insecta > Lepidoptera > Saturniidae > Antheraea > Antheraea mylitta. The sequence goes on from JACEII010000015.1 coordinate 3,543,588, forward strand.
TAAAGATTAGTACTAAGACAATTCTATAAAATACATATGTACATATGTATTTTATAGAATTATTTTAGTACTAATCAGAAGCTAAACTTCACAATGAAAGCAAATAGTGTATGTTGTATTTAATTAAATGTATTTATATCAGATTAGTTTCTGTCCGCAACTTTGTCCGTATGGAATAGACACTTTTATAAGTAGTATTCTATTACTTATTTCTAGACACAAGCAATAGTTTTTTTTTTTAAAAAAAAGGAAATATACAGACACGTTAGATTTACATTCTTATTATATATATATTATCACCAGATATAATAACCACGCTAGCCAACGGCGTATTGGCTATTTTAAACTCTGAGAAATCCACAGTTCTATGTTTTTCTATAGCAGTTGTATGTTAAATATTTTCTCTTTAAAATAGTATGGTGTACTGAAGATAAATAAACTGATCAATCAACTTGTCGTCGTACAATCGTAAGTATGTTGTTCCACGCACGAGGCTTGTACACCAGGATTGTCATATGTTGTAGTTCACGATATGAATATATAATATTAAAGATTAAATACAGACAGAATGGCCACTTAAGTTAATTAAAGTGAACATTTGTACAATCTATTATGTTTGTATATTTGACTAGTCTCTGGGTTATCGAGATAGGATGTGATAATCCCTGTTAATTTTTTTCTCATTTATCATTGTAGGTAATTGATTTCGATCTCATTAATTATATATTGTTTGCATCTATAATTATCTACAGCTCTTAACTGATTACTTATACTAGGCTTCAGAAGACTCAAGGACCTGGACTATGATGATGAGGATATGCTTCATTCGTGGAGAAATGCAGTCGTGCTAATGATATAACGTTTGTAAAATACCCATCGTGTAAATAGGAAATCTGGAGATAATAAGCTAGCTACTTTTGTCTACCAACAACCTTAATCTTTCTATAACCACGCGTAGTTCTGTGGGACCGACAACATGCGATTCACTCGTTTTTTTAAAGCAAAAATTTGACGGTTTGAGCTTCTCAGTACCTTTTTTTATATCACAGAAGGCAAACAAACAGGTGGGTCACCTGATGTTAAGTGATCACCACCGTCCATAGACATTAGCAACACCAGGGGAGATGCAAGTGCGTTACCAGGCTCTATATGGGTGAGGGGGGAAGGGAAGGAAAGGAAAGGAAGGAGGGTGGAAGGGAGGAGGGTCTCCGGCAGTGTCACTGACCGAACGAAACGCAACAATGCAAGCAATGTTACTTCACGTTGGTTTTCTGTGAGAGGGTGATATTACCCCGGGCGTGCCGACTTATTAATGCTGAAACCAGTAATAGCTTCAGCGTGGTTCTACCATCTAAAATCCTGCATGTATCTTGACCTAATTTGAATGACTATAGCGTGAACGTTCAATACATTACATGACCTGTACATGACGCAAATCAGTCCGCCAGACCGACGCGAGAGTATAGAAACCTCAGAGTTATTCATATAATGTGAGAGATTAAAATGAACAAATACAGATGAATGTCTTCATAAAAATTATGATCTCAATTACAGAGATCTGCAAAATATGGGACGCTATTAAGTCAGACGAAGAGGTAAACTCTATATATAGAGATAGTTTAGTAATTGAATGCTAAAACAATAATGATCAAATGGTACCTCAATTTTCAGGACTGCCTTGGAAAGTAATACTAGACACGGTAAAAAATGTTATAGACTGTACGTGAACTTGATAAAAATAAACAAAGAATGAATCATAGGCCGTGGGAACGCAATACAACAGTGTTCTAGATATAAACTATCTCGAACTTCACTCCCAAACGCAATTGCGACTCCTCTGGGATTGCTAATATCTATGGATGGCGGCGATCGTTTAAAAACAAGTAACCCGCCTGATCGTTTGCCTCCTAAATGATATAAAAAATATATAAATTTCATTGAAACGTTCGAGTAATTACTTCAGGTTTCCAGAGTTTTTCACGCTCTGTTAAGGAAAGGTATATAAAGCGTTCCGTAAATCGTTCCAGCAGTGTTCTACTATAGACATTGAAGCGAAATCGAAAAGAAGAAAGCAAGCGATCTTCAAGAAGGCTACGATTACAGTATCATTATAGTTTCTGAATTACCTGAAATAGTTTTTAATGTCCAGGAACTAATTGTCTCTTCTAAATCTAACTTAATCTTTGATAGTCATGTTGACACAAATTCGTAGTATTGTTTGAGCCGTAGATATGATACCTCGAGCAGCTTGGGTCCCTACTAAAGAGATTCAAAACAGCAATATAGTGAAAGGCGGGTTTTTTGTATCCATCAGACTGTCCTTACTTATTGCAAAGTTTGTTGGATTATTGCCCATAGATCTTAAAAGACCAAAATCACATAAAAGGTAAACAGTACTATTGTATATCTTAGTAAATATAATAAATTAACTTAAGCAATGTTGGGAAAATGGAAGTTACTTGTAACGAATCGATGCCCTGAACTTCGCTTTCATAAAAATGGTTTTGGCATTTCATTGGAACTACGCAATTTATTTGGATTAATAGTGAGGATTTTTAATGTAATATTAACCCTTTGAATCCAACTCTGAATTTAATTCTATTAATTTCTATCATTACTGGTATGCTGTAACAGAAAAGATTAACCCTTTGCACTCGAGAGGCTCGGAGCGGATTAGCCATTTAATATATTGGTGACAACTGAGTTGCTGGTAATACGAATCCAAAAACCTTAGAGTAGAAAGGGTTACTAATATGGAGTCTAGATAATAATTTCAAATTCTCTATCAGTTAATGAAATTGTTGTAAGGATTTCGGGGCTATAGTCAAATTCAATATATTTGAATGCTACAAGTATTAATATGTACAAATTATGTTACACAGTTAAAACGACGTATTAAATTGTATTGATTAAAACATATTAAAAAAATATAGTAGCTGTTACTAAAATAAAGACAGAATTCATATATTTAAAATAACGGTTTCATTTTCAATACTTAGACAGTGAAACTTGATCATAGATAATTTTTATTCATAAGTTAATTTTTGGTAAATATTTCAGGTCTATATGGAAATCATTTTGCATTGTATTCTTTTATTCTTGTTTGATTATCCACACCTCGTCTGGATTATTATACTTTTACGACATCTTCTTATCTGGACTTAGTATAGATAGGTCAAGTAAGTATTAAGACAATTTATATATAAGGTAGATATAGCTTACGCATCCTGGGTACAGGCGATGTAATACTCAGTAGTTAGGTGAGATGGTAGCGTGTCTGCAAATAATTTGGTCATTTGCCAAGCACGTGGTGATGAATTCGTCACAGTGAAATCCGTTAAATAGTACCGTTTGGAAATCAATCTGTGTATAATAAGTTGCAGAACCTTGCAAGTTGACATAACAGCGACGGGAACAGAGGGATTCTTAATTTCTTCTGTTTTCGGTTGCATTATTATTTTCGTCATATTCTTGCACTATAATCAAGAAATAGGTTATAATTTAGTAGGTGGTAGAGCCACGCTGAAGCTATTATTGGTTTCAGTATGAATGGGTCGGCTCACCTGGGGTAGCACCACCCTCTCACAGAAAACCGACGTGAAGTAACAGTGCTTGCAATGTTGCGTTTCGTTCGGTCAGTGAGAACGCCGGAGACCCATCTCCCCTCCCCACCCCTTTCCCTTCTCCTTTTCTCTCGATTCCCCCAAACACATGCTGGCAACGCACTTGCGACTCCTCTGGGGTTGCTAGTGTCTATGGACGGCAGTGACCCGCATGTTCGTTTGCGTCATATATGATATAAAAAAAAATTACTCATAAGGTCCAAGTTGATTTCCCTAGTTTTATGTAGTCAATCCCACTTATATTATTGGCAGTTCTACGTCTTGGATGAAATATATCGAAATAGCAGAAAAATAGGAACAATGTAATTTTGTTATAAACGAAATTTGATTATTTGTTTCAGATGAGCTGTTTCGTTATCTCAATATGCTATTGTTAAATATTTTCTTACTACGTTTTTCAATGAAATGGGAAGTAACATTAAAAGAAATTGAAACTATTGAGAAATTACTTCCAGTCATTAAGAATTCTCGAAATGCTTGTAATATTAGTGTGATTATCGTGGTCACTCTGCATGCTCTTGCTTTAGGTTAGTTTATTTTCCTTTATTCTGAAATTGGTGTGAACATTCATCACGCAAAAAATGAATCCTTATAATTGAACATTGAACATTGAACATAAGCAAGGTCAGTACAACAAGAATAGGTTTCCTTAGAGCTTTGAGCATAAATACGGTCATTTTGTTTGTTAAAATGTTGCTCAATTGTAAAAAAAAAATTCATCCGTAAACTAATTTTTTCTATCACCTCCCTTTGCGTACCGCTTCAGTAGTTCTTTCAATTTTACCACTCTATTCTTTTTTAAGTTATCAGTTAAGAAATGACCAGTACGTCTCTCATAAGCTGCAAGTCCTCAGTCATCTTTTAAAATACGCGACATGGTTCTAGGTGCTATGTTCATCTCCCGAGATAAAATCATTTGATTTCGGACAGGATTTCTTCGAATTCTTCCCCTACTGTAGCAGTAGCACATATAGATTGTGGTACACTGTAAAGATATTTGCTCTGTGGTCATTATTCGAAGATAAATTAAAGCAGTGCGTTTGTAACGGTTAATTGCTATCTACTTTCTTCTTAATGTCCGATAAATTCATCAATTGTAATTAGCCAGTTCCAAAAATTTTACTGGTATTCTCAAAATTCGGCTGTTAATGATAGTTCTTTAATGACTGATATTAACTTGTACATCAATGTTTATCACCATTCTCATCATTTAATCAAAAGGCAAATGAGAATATTAATGCCCTTGCAGAAGATAATTAGTTGCGTTAGAACCTACTCTGCTGGTTTTTGTAACTTTCAAACCATGTTTTTAATTTTACTTCGGCTGTAATATAATATATAATTACTTATTACCAAGCAACCAACGTAGAATTTCGGCGTTTTGATTTATTTAGAACAGCATTTTTAGCGCCATTACTAGAATTTGTGTATGATCATCTTCGGCTGCAACGTCACTAAAATCATTTGAGAACGTGAACATTTATCTACGCACAAAGAATGACAACTTTGAATCATATTTGATTTTTCAGTTGAATACACGCTGTACAAGGTGTTCACTGTAAGATTAATAGCAGATTGTTTAAATTCGACGCACATATATTTACCAAGTGTAAAATTGTACTTCATTAACAAATATCCGTGGTTCTACAAATATGTACCTTTTAATTATACAGCTGGGACACTTTTCCAGGTAAAATGGTTATAGTTTTAGCAATTTTTTTATAATCATATTCATTTTTTATTTTTATTTATTTGTAATTGGGGTTTGGTTACAAATTAACCATGTCACCCTAGTGATTATCGACAAGATACGTACAGTAAATAATCAATGATAAAAATTTTTATCGGTTTTTAATTGCAGACATAACTAGCCTGTAAAGCATTATTGCTTCCTTGGATGTCGGGAACGCAACGATGGTTTTACATAAATGTTAATGATAACAAATTTTATTTTGTAGTGCTAATCTTAGATTTATAATTTTGGGATAAATAACAAGCGTAAGTTGTACTAGCGGTGTCTCCGATACAGTTTTTTATTATTTGGACACAACAAGAGTGAAATATGAAAGAATTTGCAAAACTTTAGCTTACCTTCTAGGTATAAGGACGTCTTATACAAAATTTCCTATTTCTAGAGTCATCGTCTTAATCTATTTGTTGTCTGTCAGTTTATCATAAGAATTTTATTAAAGAGATACAGTTTAATTTCACCTTTTTATAGATCCTGGAATTTCAAGCCGTTTTCTTGGGCTGTTTTGTCGATGCATGCATTATATTTATGAGTATATACCTCAAGAAAAGATTTCAACAATTCAATAGCATTTTAAATACCAAGCAGTTTAAGGTAAGTAGTGGATTAGAAGAAGTAAGATATTCAAATATTTTGATATATAGCTGAAATATCTTTTTGATCGTATAACGGATAAAACTGTAATTTCCCAATAAAGTATAATTTAAAAAAATAAAAATTAAACATTTACCTACGTATCTACGTAGACAAAAATACTTTTTTTATTATTCGTCCCTAAGGTTTAAGCGTAATTTTCTATGACATTCGTGACAGTTTTAAATTGAAAGGTATAAAAATTGATACGTAAGCATTATAATATGTTATGAAAATATTTTAGGTATTCAAGCATAATAAATTGAGCAACACTATGTCATTTTCTTCAATATTCAGTTCGACTAGATTACCATTTTTAGGGTATCTGTTCATATTAATGTCACAAAGTTTTCATTTCTTTTTTTGCCTGCACAATATTGGCTCCATATAAAAATAAAACTATTTTGTTTTTTTAATCTCCAAAGATCTGTCGCATTGCCACTAAATTCGCGGGTAAGTATAAAATATGACATGGTTTTTGCTAATATTACAATGTAATCTAAAGAAGATACATTTCTGGGATAAATGCGAAACAAGTAAGCAAGTGGTAAGTTTTTAGCTTGGCAGTATGATTCTATGAAGAAAACAATCCAATAAAACCTATAACTATTCAATATCCGTGTGATTGCAGATTGTAAAGTGACATGTTTAAATTCTACTGCGTTGAAAGAACTAGTTGAAAAGATGCAAGTTTCGTAGTTGAGATGTCTCAGTTACTCTGCTCATTGCGAAAACACTGCTAGGAGTGGGCTACGAAAGAGCAAAGAAGAGATAGAAAATTAATATAGCCTCTCTCTTGTTCATAGCTAAGAGATAATAGACCAACTTGGGCCGAACTCCAAATCCAATATACTCGTATATCCCGCCTAGTGATGATCGTGGATGACATTTTAAACCCATTACTCTTTGTGGCATTATTTGTAAATCTTCTTTACATCGCTCAACAGCTGTTTTATATATTAAAGTGAGTTTTAGTCAACAATTCCTACACACAAGTTTACTTAAGAAGTTAATTGAATTTAAAGTTGGTAAAATTTCTGATATTAAGCTATACTCCGTGTTTCTGATGTAAATTTTAATAATTGTAGGTGGTAGAGCCCCGCTGAAGCTATTTTTGTTTTCAATATGAATGCGTCGGCTCCTCCGGGGTAGTACCACCCCTCTCACAGAAAACCGACGTGAAATAACAGTGCTTGCATTATTGTTTCGTTCGGTCAGTGAGAGAGCCGGAGGCCCACCTCCCTTCCTCTTTCCTTCTTTCCCTTTCCTTCCCCTCCCCCTTCTCCCATATACAGGCTGGCAACGCACTTGCGACGTCCCTGATGTCGCTAGTGTCTATGGACGGTGGTGATCACTAAACATCATGTGACCCACCAGTTGGTTTGCCTCCTATGATATAAAAAAAAAAAATTACACAAAACTTAGCACATAAGTAAGTGATAAGCACCTCTAAATATTAATAGTATTAACTAATTTGGTACATTAGTGTACACATAACACTATGTATAAACCTATTTGAGCTGTGAATAAGATCTAAATACTCGTTTAAATATGGATAAAACCATTAAGGTGTTGCTCTTTAGTCGCTGAACTATAAAACTACATACCCTAACCTAGATATAAATGAGACCTTGAAAACTTGCATTTCGAGTAAGTCATAGTGTTTTATTTTACTTATTATCATTTCAGTAAACTAACAAAACACAACATATACACCAATGGTTGTTTTGAAGAACACAAGTACGTACTTTCATATTCATTATTATTACAGATTACTAGAATACTCTAGTTTTACGAATGACTGATCTATGGAAAAATAATCAATGGCCTATCAAAACTTTCCGCTAATCAACGTTAAATCAATTCTTTATAAGGCTTATAAAGTTTAAATTAATTTTCTATATACGTTCTCTCCTACAATATTGTCTTATGGCGGTGCGTACAAATTGTTATTCTATGATTCTAATTACAGTCGTACTGCAATTCTGATTTTAATTACATCTTTAATCTATCTCATTACTACCCATAAAATATTTTCGATTAAAACATTTAAAAAAATATTTACCTGTAAATTGCTACATCTGGTCTTATTTTTTATATTTAAGGTACGACCTAGATACGCTACTTTTTTTGACATATTCCTGCGTATTTACTATTATGAAGACAATATCTTTATATATTCTTAGTGCTGAACTGCATACTGCAAGTCGTGAACCACTAAATGCTCTCTACATTGTCCCTCCTTCGGCATATAATATTGGAGTAAGTGATATAGCTTTAGGAATACATTTATTTTTGTTTTTATTCTTTAGCTGTTCCTTTTTTGGGGCAAATATGGTATCGCTGCCTTCATAAATTAGTATTTATGAATTAAATCCTACAAGAGAGAGTTTAGACTCCTACGAAGTCTAACCT
>JACEII010000015.1:3557008-3573596 GCA_014332785.1 Antheraea mylitta
AAAGTTTGTGAGTTTGTGACGTTGTAGGGGGTAATCTCGGAAACTACCGGTCCGATTTGAATAATTCTTTCAGTGTTATATAGCTCATTAATCGAGAATGGTTATAGACTATATATCATCACGCTAAGACCAATAGGAGCGGAGCACAGGTGAAAAATGTTTCAGGATATTTTTCCTTTTAAGAACTGCTGCGTGTTAGTGTTAGTATATCTAAGCCACGCGAACGAAGTCGCGGGCAGAGGCTAGTACTAAATATAACTAATCTTGTCTATTCTATTACGTCACATATGCACATTAACATACGCGTTGATATTCTTTGACATACTAAATCTTCTTTCCCTTATATTTAAACATGGATATGTAATAGCAACTAAATAAAAAGTTAGTGAAAGCATGTATGGTAAGTTGTTTGATAGAAAGTAAAGCTTTTAACCCTTTGAAGGCAACGCATCAAAGGGGAAGTAGTAGGCCGTATTAATTGCTTCCTAGACCTAAACTATAAAAAGTGCTAGATATGACAATAAAAACTATCAAATTGTTTTTACTTAAGTAATGCTGAGATAACTTTTTGACTAATCTTTGAACTGAAGAAACTGAAACTAAAACCGGACAGACCGAATTGGGAGAGGAGCTCAAAATTACGAAGTGAATATGTGTGATTGCAAACTGTATTTTATTTCTAGCATATAAAATACATTGTTAAAACTATCTTAAAACTGCATAAAAACAACTATTGCCTATTGTGTTATGTGAAAGGATTATTTCAAATAATGATGAATGTAGTTTGTGTATTTGGATACCACGGCGGTCGACGTTTTGGAAGGTATAGAACTTTCAGTGAAGAAAAACATCATTACGGAACCTTAGCATAGTGATTGGGCTTTTCCTAAGCAAGTCTGGGTAACTACGACACTCAGATCGAAAATTTTTCGCTAAGCATCTATGGGTTTGTTCTGACAACTGCGCTTGAAACTCAGAATTCAAGGTCTAGCGTGTCTACTGTTTCAAACAACATTGTCATTTAACTTCAAGTGAGATTGTGATTAAAAGCTAAAACTTATAAAATATTAGCTGTGCCCGTGACTTCGTCCGTGTGAAACCTTATATTGTACAGTGATTAATAAAGTCATCAGAATGTATTAAGTCCATTTACTTATCTATTTTTCTCTCGTACTTACGCCGCGTCGTCATTAAAATTACAATAACTTTTAATAGAGTGGACCAATTTAAACGATACAAATTCTAAGTTTCTCGAAGATATGCTTTATGATTTTATTGATGTGGTTTTATTGTGAACCTAGTACTTTGACAGTGATGCGTGTTCATACCAACAGACAGACAGTCATCTCTTAAAATGATTGAAACGTATTCAGTTAATTATTCCAAGAATCCTGGAACATTTTTTTCACGAAAATCGTAAAGTACTGTTCAATTTACATTCTTTTTATAATGCATACATATTTATTTTTAAATTACAGAATTAGGTAAAAATCTCTTAACAAAAACTAAAAGGTGTTATTAATAGATTCAAGTAACTAAATTGTATATCGAGAAGTCCCACCTTCTGTCTACTATAGTACACGTTCAACTCAATTACGAAATTTTATTTGTATTAATGAACTGCAGATCTGTAGGTGGTAGAGCCACACTAAAGCTATTACTGGTTTCAGCAAGAATGGTTCGGCTCGCTCAGGGTAGTACCACTCTCACACAGAAAACCGACGTAAAATAACAGTGCCTGCATTGTTGCGTTTCGTTCGGTCAGTGAAAGCACCGGAAGGCCACCTCCCTCTCCATTCTCCCCGACTTCCAAATTCCTTATACCTCCCAACCTCAAACACAGGCTGGCAACGCACTTGCGATTCCCCTGGTCTTGCTAGTGTCTAAGGACGGTGGTGATCACTTAATATCAGTTGACCCACCGTTTCGTTTGCCTCCTATATAATATATAAAAAATATACATAAAGCTTTATGTTTTACTAATTCTCAATCTATAAAATATGTTATATGCTCATATTCTTTCCAGTGGCGTTAAACCTATGTTAGATATGTGTAATCTTGGTTTAGTATATACTATAATATTGTGCGAGCAATTTACAAGGTACTGTAATTAAACACTAAACGTGCAAACATTATATATGTCGTCATTACATCTTTTATTATGCTGTTTCATAAATAATTGTTATGAAAATATAGAAGAGAACAGTTTAATATATATCAGCGTATACATTATATTAAAGGAATCGTCAAAAATAGTCTAAAAGTTCTGAGAATCTTTTATCTGGATCATCTCTTATAATTTTTTTTTTTAATAATACATTTCATGTATAAGCATATTGAAAAATGTATTGTAATCTCTTGTACTAGAATACTCTATGATATTTAAATACATATATTATTTTTTCATACAAGGATCGTTGATTTTTATAAAATTATATTGATTATTTTGGTGTGTATTTTTTTTTTTTTCGAAATTTCTACGCTATTGACCCAGCAAGGTCTTAACAGCTTCACCGGACTACAAATGGCATATTTTGGTGTGTAGTTTTTCAATTCCTATTGAGTAACAGAATATGTAGTTTTTGTTGTAATATTTACAAGCCGGTACAATTACTTCTATATGCAATGAACGTTCGTAGTCGTAGTAAATGGCATTTATCTAGGCAATATAGACATGACACATTTAAAAATAGATCTCACGTTTGATGACGTCATTTTTATATTTGTAATCAATCGTACCAACTGCATCAATAATAATCAAGTAATAAACATAGGTCAGTGCCATAGTTATCAGACGTCTCAGTAGGCATCCAGTCACTAGTATAAGTCAGCACTGGTCGATTGCTATACGCGATTGGATGGTCAATAATATATTCATTATGTTGATACATATAATACTAATTACAATAAAAACAGTGTGTTATAAATATGCCAAATAGAAGTGAAGACCAAATAGAATAGAAGAATTTTGTATTACAGTAAAAAAATACAACAAATAGTAAATAAATCAAAAAATAAAATAGGTAAATTTACAGAATGAAATTCTTTATTATATTCATTGACATCTAAATGTATTCCCATTATTTAAAGAACTTGACATAAATGGTGTTTAACGCTTTTGAATTAAATATTCTCTCACGAACAATATACTTTACTTTATGCACTGAAAGAGTTCACCGAGCAAGAATAGTTTTCTCTAAATTAATTCTCCTTTTTGGACTCGGATTATGAATCATGGAAAGACGAGACATTGTGAGCACTCTGTATAATCTGTTGAATTTCACTCGCACTGAACTGAAGTAGAACCAGCTCGTAGGTTATAACAGTTCCTAAAACCTGGAAAAATACTTTTTATCTGTAAAATTAGATTATTATTTATATTAGATAAAAGTTTTCTAATGCGAAATTATTTTATGTATAACATTATATGTGAAAGAAATTATGGGACTCTCCAGTAAAATTTCTAAAAAACATTAGCTGACGAATAATTTTTCAGTTTGAGGTGGACAACTAATGGGAAAATGTGTTACTTTCATGCTACTTAATTTTCTATATTACTATATTTTCTCAGAATAAAGCTTCACAAGTTTTTCTCTCGGCTTCGCTTGCATTGTTGTAACTTTTTGAAGTCCCTCTGAAGCAGTACTTATTTCTAGACGGAATGTAGATACCCTACATACTTCTCTGTACCTCTGAGAATATGAATGGAAATGTTTACTATGATCAGTTCTGTAATTAAAGTGTGAACGGCTAACAAACCAACATACCGACAACGTACAGACTTAAAAAAATCCTCATAACATTTATAATATTGGTGGGGATAGTAAGGATCTTATATGGTACACCTACCTTTTTTTTTTTTATTAACGTGGGGAAATCCCTAACGGATACGCTACCCTCCCGAGGGAGAGGGTAGGTTATGTCCGATTCGCACGGACTAAAACCCCACAGTGTACCGTCCACCGCATGGTAGGGGCAGCCAGGGATCGAGCATGCTCACTGACCTGATAAACTGCCCCTGAATGGTACACCTAGCTACTACTATCATTCCAGAAAAATATGATTTTTTTTCAACATAAATTATTGGAATTCTTGCAAATACGCTCACTGTATATTTGTCGCCATAAGGATAAGGGAGACATCTAAATAAAGCAGAAGTCGAAGAGAAGGCTGTAGGTTATACCTTTAGCAAAGTATGTCGAACTCGTGTTTTGGTTACGTGTAATTTGAGAACAGAAGCTTATATTTGAGCAAGTAAGCCAATTAGGTCCACCTATTTCCTGGTGCCGGTTTACTTTAATCTCTGAAATGCAAAAATACTCCTTTTTCTTTGACGGCAGCATATGTTGTCTGGTTTAGCTGGTTGCTAATTGGTCGTTCAATTCGGTAACTTTTTGATGAACGCCTTTTTGATGGTCGTCTTGCTCGCCGAATAGCGAGCGAGAAGATTGCAACTGGCTGAGGGAATTTAAATGTTACACGAAAATGAAATATTCCTTCTTATTGTCACACATTAGGAAAACAAATAAATATATAGTTATTGACTTTCAAACCATTTATATATTCCGTGTTAGCGTAGCGATTAAGTTGTTTTTGAGATAATTTGTACAATATCGATCTCACCCGAAGTATCATTTTTCTAGTCACGTAGAAGAATATTCCACTTAATCCGATGGTCGTGTAACGAAGTTGGAGTTGAAAGCGATGGACCTAAGAAAACAAAGAAACTTTATCTAATTGGAAATTTCTAATTAAATCCTTAACTGTGGATGACACTTTGAATTGTTTACTATATCATTCAGGACACTACACAACCCATTCAATGGGATAGCCTTATAATGACTTAAGATTTGCAGACGACCTGCATTGCATACAATAATAAGGACATAACTTTAAGCGAAATGAACAGTTTTAAAAATTAAAATTTATAAAAACAGTATCAACATTTATTGACACGTGATAAATAAATGTATATTGAGAACTAAATGACAAAATTAAAGTGATTAGTGAAGAAAGTAGCGTATAATATAAAAGTCTAAATATTAGTTTGAATACAAAATGTTTAGACGGACAGAAATTACTATCAAGAAAAAAAAACAATGATACCAATATGTAATTAAAAAGACTAATTATATAATTTGGAAAATGGTGCGAGAATATTACATTTTTTAATATTGTTAGAAATATAAACGAATACTGTTTATAAAAATAAATAAAGGGGACTGGCCAATTTAGAAACCATGAACTGTTAAGAACACATTCTAACAACGAATCACTTTTTATATAACTGATACGAGTTCGGATAGCGCTACTGCACATTACGACGGCCACCGAAAGACTGAGAACATGGCAAGCACCGCCCCTTATAAACGGAGTCACACTATAACTACCCAACATTTCATTTATTTCCCTATCCTATCCTATATAGTTTAGCGACTTTTTTCCGACACAAAATACATATAGGAGTTGTTGAGGCACGCATGCTTGGTACACATGCATGTTTCTATTACTTATATACGTATATCTAAATAGCTTAGCGCGATTTTTGCACAAAACAGGCGACAATCCAAGACGAGGTGTGCCGTGCACCATTGAGTTAGTCGCCCAAAGATCCCAAATGGGCTGAGGCCTTCAACGCTCGCTTCAATAGTTCGGTGAAACTGTAAAGACCTTTCCAGGTAAACAGCGTTTTCATTTCGAAAAAAAAAAATCATTTATTTCTAACAGTGTACTACTACTCGATATTTTATTATTTCCAACAATATAATATTGATGATGTTGATAAAAATATAAAGAATATAATTATTACAATAACTGAGTAAGTGGTATTTATTCAATATTAGTAAAATACGGTTGCCATTCTGATTAATATATATAACAAAAATGTTGATGTATAGTTTTGGTAATTGGAGAAACAAATAATATATTTTTATTGTATGCATAAATCAGCGTGGTGATTGATTCACTATCAGATGTACTAAAAACTCTTTTGTGGTCATATATTTATACAAAGCAACTAGATATGACAATACATTACTAACTTCTGCGTTGTAAATTGAGGATGGCACATCATATAAAGCTAGAAGTGGTTCTTGAGCTGCTGAATTCACATTAGCCGCTAATACGGATAGAGTTATTGCTCTTAATACCAGGAACAAGAATGAAAACAGATAATATGTTAGATATGAAGGTGATGCGATAAGCCTGAAAAAAACCACGGTCCTTTACTTTAATATATTTCTTTGAGTTTAGTTCATGATGGCTCAGTAGAAAGGCATTTGAACTCTTTCACAGGCGTTATTTTTTCGTTAACTGTTCATTTTGGTGAATAAACGCATGATGCAACCTTAGCCTAGAACTTGCCAGTTAAGTTGCCAGTGCCGTGTAATTGTGCTTTGCATGCAACTTAAAGTCTTTAACTTTTTCCTTCCACTATAAAAAATGTTTCTGATTTGGCTCAATTGTTGATTTTTGTGGTTTTACTTCATTTAGAAGGAAGGAATTGATCTCTTAAGTACTAGAACTCGGGTAAATGCAAACATTGCACCCATATGTAGATAGTGGAAGCAAATGCATTTCAATATTTATGTTTGCATTTTCACGACAGTGAAATATAAAAACGACTTACGCTTCGAGTTCAATTCGATCACAATACTTGTCTTCAAAATAACCCCGACTGAAAATAATGAAGCACATCGGTATAATATTTTTCTAAGAAGTATATTATTACGATGAAAATAACTTCAACCGTATTCTATTAGCTAATTCAGAATGCTTTAATCCCATTTATTATTTTTAGCGTTGTTTTTAATACACTATTTTCTAGAACATTTCTGTCTGCGTATATATTTTGTATTTATATAAATAAATGTATATTGACTTTATGTGTGCACTAGACCGACATTATGATGACAAAGCTCATAAAGTTTCGAAGATATATGCATAAGGTACTTATTTGCGCTGGGTTCACAGAAATGTGCGAACATTTATTCAACGCTTGAATTTAAATTCGTAAAAGTCTCTCTAGACGACATTGCATGTTTATTGTTAACTTGAATTTATCATGCAAGCTAATGAAAACTATTCACAATTACACTTGATGTATTTCAAAATATAAGCTATGCTATATCTTGGACGTTGACTGGATAAATTTGAAAGTCTAAATTTAAGTAAGCAAAAGTTTCTATCTACGAAATTTCAAAACCAGGGTTTGTATTAAATTTTTCCAGTTTATAAGAAACTAACAGCCATCAGCGCTTTTGTTTGTGTATATTATTGCTTTAAATGATGACATCACACATTCATTTAGTGTAACTACACCAGTTTATACAACGCACGCTGATGTACATAGTTCTGAAATCGCAGCATCCTCTAACTTTGGATACGGTTATGTTCGTCGCCCTGGCAGTTTAAGCTGCACAGGCCTATATCGTGGGGGCGCATTGTAATTATGCGATTCCCACAGTTCGTTAGGGCGGTCTAACATCACTCCCCCTTGAGGGGTCTGCCATTGTGATACCTCAGACCGCAGTCGGGACGCCTTAAAAGGGCTCAACACCTGTCCAGGGAGTAGACGTAGTGCCGCAAAGGCAGTCTCTTCTCCCCAGCCCAAAGTTGTAAAAAGGTTCCTTGGGTTGTTGTCCGTGCGAATCGGACATAACTAATTTTAAGCTACTCAGCGGGATGCGTATCCGTTAAGGATCTCCGCATGTAAAAAAAAGGATTTTTCTAACTTATTTGAAACTTGTCATCATGAAATATACTAACGTAAACAATACACTTATTGATTAAAGTCTGTGTATTACTATAATGTATAAGCTATATATATATATAAAGATCATTTAAAATCTGGTCAGTAATTTGAGCGTAACAAAGTAACAAATATTTGTCCACATTTACCGTCTTTCTAATCAGAATTTTAGTATCAAATTAAGCGTGTAATGTAGATCGAATTCAATGCAAATAGGTTTGAAAGTAATTTAAGTTACTGTATAAATTACAGCTGTATTTATAGAGCTCTCCGATACGAGGTAATTAAAGATAATGTTAGGCATATGTACATGAAATTCCACCTTTGACTGTCTGGAATTGATTTGATCTTATAATTTTATCTAGCGAAATGAAATGAGATGAATCATGGATATATTTTCTCGATTATAAAAAAAAAAACGTGCTCCCGAACATTTTGTTTAATCAACCATTCGTCTTAAATTTTAATGGAGTCATTAGTTGAATCTCTCTTATCTGTTTATAGATTTTTCGTACAAAATAATTGAGCTTACTGCAAAGAGTTAAATAACTGGAAACAAATGTAGAAGAGGTTGGTGAAAAAAGATAGTAATACAAAGGAGCTTAGCTGAGAATCAATCTCCTTCAGCAATATCACTATATTTGCGTAATGTAATCGAAATTTGGTCCATGGTATTTCTTCCTGGAACAGTAAATATTTTTAGAGGTTACTAAAATATTGCAGATATATCTATATATTAATACGTGAAGCGAAAAAATTTTGTACCCCTTATTAACCTATTTGCTGTTAACGGGTGAACTTGAAATTTGGCATAGTTAAAGTTTATATGGCGAAGAAGTATAGAAAGCTGTTTATTTTATATAAAATACATTAGAAGTACAATAATTGTATTAAAATATGCACTACTCACACTACTGCTTGAATTTTATACATTATATACACACATGTAAATAAAAAGACATTTTGACAGCCGTCAATAATTACGAAGTTCAAAAGAGGTTATGAAGGAGGTTGCTATGCTCGACTGTATGTATTTTTGAACTCTTACGTTCCAATTACCATTTTTCATCCTATATTAAACAATGATATTATAAAATATAACTATTATTGTAATGTTTATTTTTTGTTATGGTGAACTCACTTCAAATGATGATTTATAAAAAAAATGAGCCAAATAATACTTTGCATAATCAAAATATGAATTTTGTTCATAAAAGTAATCCATGAATTAGACCTCCGCGGTTACAATGTTGCAATTCAACCTCATGTAGCAACAAAAAGAATTTATTTTCAAAAGCTAATGGTAGTATTAAAAACATCTTTGTATTTAATTTACCATTTGATTGTATTGTGGATCCATTACTTTTCCAAACAGTGATACTGGGCATATCACTATTTCTCATAACGAACACACAACATTTAAATCAATATCACCCAGCAACATCATCGCATGGTGTCGTGTAAAATTAATTGAAAATTGTGTCATGGGTTGCGATTAATTTCTTTATTTTCGTAAAGTTATATTTACTTAGAATTTGAGAGCTTTACCACCTGGTTTTTGTTTCAAATTCATAATTAATTTCGATTTTCATTTACTCATTTTTTTATGTTTATATAATTAAAGATCATGGCAAATGGCAAATAACTGAGTAGCCATGATGAAAACCTTTGATTATAGAAGTATACCCTTTGACAAAAGAACTCTAATAAAGTTCAAACTTTACAAAATCAATTAACTATGGTTGAATGTCGACCACTGGGCACCCACTAGTATTATTTGATCGTTGTTCGCTTTATTGGTTGTAGTCATTTTTAAATCGTCAAATTTATTATATACTAGTTTTTGTTCGCGGCTTCGATCGCGTTAATGTAGATTTAGCGTAACCCTCGAAAATACTTTTCTTTCTGGTTAGAATATAACCCTATGTTTTTTTATTTACGCTTAAGAAGGTATACTCAAAATTTCATAGTGATCGGTTGAATAGTTAAAAGGTTTTTTTTTTATTTGAAAACAAACTCTCTTTTACATTTTTAATATTATTAAGGATTGTGAATAGCATATTGACAAACTAAAGACTTCAGTACTGTTAAACTTTGCTCGCAATTTTGGTTTGTATTACTATTATTTGTTAAGGTTTTTTTTTTCTCGAACTGACTACGCTATTGGCCTTACTAGGCCTTCACAGCTTCAGCGGACTACTAAGGCGAGCGCTTAAGGCACTCAGCCGATTTTGTTTAAGTAACATGCTCAAGGGTGCACGACACACCTCGGTTTGGGCTGTTACCGGAAATAACCCGATCTGACCTAGCTAAACTATGTTAAGCTATACATGTATTCATTTTTAAATCATACAATTAAAATTGCATGATTCAAAAACACAACATGTAAATCGGAAAGAAACAAACTACTCGATTCAGTTCGAATAAGGGAAAAAAAGTAAACCCTTCCACCAGTTTGTGTAAAGGTGCATGTCTGAATATCTGTGTGTGTGTATAATCGGTGTGGTGTGTACTGTATCGCGATAGCAATATCTTTCTGTTCACCCGGGTAATCTCGAGCGAAGATGCTGCCGATATGACGCGACGTATGTGCGGGAGTAAAACGTGAGGGCCCTGCCTCGTGACGCACGAGGGAGGGGTCCGCGACGTGGCCGGTCACGTGAATTGAAAAGATCGAATTTACAGATTAAAAGAACAGCGCAGGAGCCGGTATCTAAAAATAGAAATAACGACATTGTTTATCGATTTTAGGGGAAGATAGATATAAACACGCGAGCTTACTCTATCTTATATTGAGAATAATTATTATTATTTCGAGAAGGCGGCGCGCGCGAGCCTTTGAATGGTAGCCGCGATGGCGAGAAACTTCGCGATCGCACGAATAGGGCCCTGTTTTGGATCGTTTGCTACTTCATCGTACGCGGAGATCTCCGAGATCTCGTGGAAGACTAAGAGCTGTGCTGACCAGTCCATACCAGATAATTTAAAGGAGAGGGCTTAGTCGTCTGAGGACGAGGAGCAGGCTGGGGCGCAATCTTGGGGCCCACGTGGCCTGAGGGGCCCGTGCGGGGCGGAGGGGCGCGTAGGCGCGGGTGCGCGCACTACTGGTGCACGAGATGTGTTCGGAAAGTTAGGGAAGGCCTCTCTAGAGTTGAGAGGCGGAGATCGGGGACGGGTTGACGCCGCAGGCGCCTTAGATGGCGAGACCTACCTAGCGTAGCGGGGCTGTTTTGGACGAGGGGCGCGGGGACATCCGCGATAATTCGCGGTATGGCCCACGCCGCGGCATAAGACACAACTCGGAGTATCGGGCGAGTCTTTCGTGCGAGGACACTCCTTAGTGGAGTGGTCGCCTAGATGCTTAACGCACCTGGGTTTCAGGTAACAATTAAGTGCGGAGTGTCCGTACACCTGGCAGTTGTGACACTGCGAGGGTACGGACGTTTAGCGCGGCGGCTCTAGAGATTTCGACCCAGGATGTTCTGTCCTGGATCGTGACAGGAGGTGGAGGGCGGGGCTTCTTACCCGTGACTGCGGGCGTCGCAGCTTTGAGCGAGACTGGTCTAGGGGGTGTGGGACTCGCCGTTGGCACTTTCGCGCCGTCGACCTTTGCGAGTTTAGAAGGCTTAGCGCCTTCATTCTCGGACGAGGAGGGATTTTGGCGCTTATTGCGCGGTTTTCGACGCCACGTGACTTCGGTGAAGCCGTCGTCAGCGGGTGGATCCTGCTCCATGTCGGAGTCAGAGCCGGACGTATCGTCACTAGAGGAGTGATGATTCGTCAGCTCGAAGTCGTTTGATTCCTCGATCCTAACTAGGACCAAGGGAGCGGGCATCGCGAAAGAGTGCTCGGCGCGATACTTCTTCGTAAACGCGTCATAGTTCTCTATTAGAGAGGGACAGTTGCTTCCGATGAAGTCACGAAACGCAGCGAGTTCAGCTTCTAAAAGCGGAATCTCACTATGAGAGTCCATATTCGGGCATGAGGAGGGGAGCTGGGCAGGGGAAGACATTAAAAACACCCCTGCCAGAGGGGCAGGGGGGCGTATCTTTTGAATTTAATGGACACTGCAGTCCGGACTAAAAGTAGCACAAAACTATAAAGATAGATTTAAACTTCGCACAGCTGCGTTTCACGGAACTAACCGAATTTCAAAAGAGCATTAGAACAAGGTAGACACACAGGTGCGTTTCTTGGAAGTAATCGCAGTTCCAAAATACAATAGTGTCGAGTGATGACTCACTCGACAGTACTGCGTTGTCGAAATAACCATCTGGCGCGCAAATGCGTGCGTCCAGCGCGGCTGACGGATCATTTGTTACGGTAAAGGAACGGAACTACAACCCAATTTTGTTCGAACATAAATAACTATGAGAAGTATCGCAATAAAGATTAGGAAACACCGCTATTAAAAATATACCTTTTTCTTATAGGAATTTATAGCCAGGTTCAAATCTTCAAAATATGACGTCAAATAGATGCTGAAACATATGATTAACAAATCCGTAAAACTCCATAAAAATGTGGCTTGAAATACGAGAATCTGCAAATAATAACATTTCATTATCAACGTAGAAAATAAAAAAATGACACCAAAAAAAAAAATGCAGTGTTGGGGCAAATTTAACAAACTGTTCAGTCACCACTAAAGTTATTTTAATAACTCTGATCTTTGGAAAGGGCTTTCAAAAGATGACAAAGGTATATTAAATATTGTTTAGGAGATTTTAAAAAAGTTTTTGTTTTAAGTCACTTTGTAGTGTTTTTGTAGTGGTAGAGCCACGTTGAAGCTATAACTGGTTTCAGCATGAATGGGTCGGCTCGTCCGGGGTAGTACCACCCTCTCACAGAAAACCGATGTAAAGTAACAGTGCTTGCATTATTGCGTTTCGTTCGGTCAATGAGAGTGCCGGAGACCCACTTCCCTCTTCCCCTCTTTTGTCCTCTCCCTTCCACTTCTCTTTTTCTCCCTTCCCCCATTTCCCCAAACATAGGCCGGCAACGCACTTACAACTTCTCTGGTGTTGCTGGTGTCTATGGATGGCGGTGATTACTTAACATCAGGTGAGCCGCCAATCCGTTTGCCTCCTACATGATATAAAAAAAACTCTACTATAGATAATGTAAATATTGACAGTAAACTTACCGTACACAAAATGGCACTTATCGCGTTATAGTGTACGTAGTTGAACACAAAAGAATTTCTAATTATGAAGAAATTTTCGATCACTTGGAAGTTTACGATCTCTTGTCCCGTACAACACATTATGAGTTTTATGTTGAAAACCTTTGAAAGGATATGTTCCACTGAAAAAAGAGCTTGCGGTTAGGGGACGCTGATAGTAACAGAGTTATTCAACGTAAACCAAAGAATCTGATGAAAGAACTTTCATTTTTTTAATGCTTTATAGGATTTAACGTTTGACCAAAGTCTCATTAGGAGGGAATTAAGTGACGACCTGGACTAGGATGATAAACACACCAAACCTAGAGGCGACTGGTTCTTAAGTACAGATGCGTGGAGCATACCAATAGTTGCTTGGCGACAGATTTCCAACTTGAGGGTGGTAGCCAACAAGACACAGTAAAAACCCTACCGCCGTACTATGGTTTATAACCCATATTTTCGGAGAGAAGTGGATAATCTAACCGCATACCTTTGCAGTTGACTACCCACGGTTGCACGCGTGGGTTCGAATCCTATCCTCATCGCCAATGTAAATTAGGGTGTTAATTGAGACACAATCTATGCAGAACTGATTTATTGCGTGCGACGGTGCTTACATATATTATTATTCTCTCATGCTGACATTACATACATCACAATTTATAACGATGTTTTGCTACCCGATTAGGCCTCCCACGGCAGTGGCTCAAGCCTAGGTTCGATCCCTCGGTAGGGAGCCCTTGAGTGCGTTGCTTGCGCGATACGGTGACACATAAATATACATCACCGCTATAACACTACACAATCACCCCTACACACGTGCACGGCTACACGCTTACACATGAAAGTGGAAGGGTTTACTTTCTTTTCCCTTATCGAACTGAAAAACTCAATTTTCCGATAATAAATATATGGAGGAGTTGTTGAGGCATATATGCTTGGTACACATATACGTTTCAACAACTCATACACATATGAATAGTTAGCTAGGTTATCTAAGATAGGTCGCGATTTTGCATGCAACAGGCAACAGCCAAACCGAGGTGTGCCGTGCACCCTTGAGCTGGTTGGCAAAATAAAATCGGCTGAGTGCCTTAAGCGCTCGCCTTAGTAGTCCGGTGAAGCTGTTAAGACCTTGCTGGGTCAAATAAAAAACGATGTTTTGCTTCACCGGAATTACTATCTCAGGTGCAAGGATTTCAAACTACGTCCATCGATGATATGTCCAAACATGCTATCAACTAAACCATCATGACTTCAAAATATTCAAAAATCAATAAGTTACTTAAAATACTCATGTCTTTATATAGTATAAAATGAAGTCGCTTCCACTGTCTGTTTCCTTAAATCTTTTAAACTAGTCAACGGATTTTAATACAGTTTAGCAATAGATATAATGACTCAAAAGGAATGTTTATACTCATAATGCATGTATTTTATAGTACAGAAAAACCGAAAAATTTAAAGATTTTGTAACAAATATACTTTTGTCCGCTTAAATCGCAAACGCTGTCTAAACCTTATGAAATATATCAAATTAATGTACTACAGAATAGTATACCTTAAAAATATCGATAAAAGTCCTAGATGGTACATATTAATCTCTAAAGGATAACCCACAATAACTAAACTAAAATATAGTATTATGTCTTATCCTATTAAACACATTACATACGTTGTACATGTCATGTAGATCAAAACTGTTCTTAAAAGTATTTCATTAAAATGGATATCTACATTGCAACCGTGCAAAGCTGGGGCCGGTCGCTAGTATTCAATAAAATAGTGAACTTATTAACATAAAAATGCTAAGCAAAAATAAGTTTTCATGAAATTTCCACGTGTTGTCTATTAAGGTTATACAACCGGCAGCGTACATTGCTCGTTTCTCAGATGAGGTCTAATCGAATTACAATACTCGCACGCTAATGCATACACTTGTATTCAATAAAAAGAGATAGAGAGAGAGAAAGTTGAATGACGAGGGATATATTATTAAAAGAAACTGTTTACTGATTAACTCACCTAAAGCCAAAAACATGACAAAATAAACTATGATATTTGTCCTCAGCGAAGTGTTCTTTGTTACTCGTATCTCATCTAAGGTTTGTTCTATTTTTGTAGCTTTATTCAGTAAGCGGGTCCATTGTTTTGCTATTCTAAATAAAAATACAATACTAGCAACTCCGGTCGCATAAAACAGGAAGTTGGCTGTGAAAATAGACATAAGTATTTTAAAGAGAATAAACATCCATTCTACTTTCCTAATTTTTTTCGTTTATTATAAGAATTATATTCAAATTAAATATCACATTTCTTTGAATGTCTCTTAGAAAAAAAAAGATTATATTATCAAAGTTTCTCAATCTGTCAATAAAAACGATGATGCAACCAGGTCAGCCTCTTCGAAAATTCGCTGGTACAAACAAACAGGCAGACAAAGAGACAAATATTTTTTAAAACTCATCTTTAATTTTGAATAACATTTTAATTTTGGACAAAATTTTATTTCGAAAAGGTCGACATACTCCTCAATTTTATTGTAATACATAATAATAAAGATACTTACAGAGCCCGTCTAATGTCAAATTACTTTCCAAGAACCAAGTGAATGACAGTACCGACATTGATAACTGTCCCAATAGTGAGAATAGGAAATAAATTCCATATGCTGATTTCATTTGATATCTGCAACATATAATAATAGTTTATCTATCCATATCTATTTAATACATATTAAATACATTTAAACAAGCATTTCTTGTATATTTTTATATTGTTACATATTCCGAATCTCGGAAACAGCGTCAGCGATTTCTTTGAAACTTAGTATATAGATAGTTTCGAGAACGATAATCTAGATTTCATTCATAGAAAACTTTTTTATCTTAGTTTTCAAGCAATGAAAAATTATACCTAGAATATAAAGATAAATTTCGCCGTTGCTATCAAAACAAAAGTAGTTCAGATGGAAATCGGCCGCTTCCGAAATCCGTCTAACCCCAGTTTGAATCCAAGAAACAGCAAAAGAGATATCATTTTTTATTTTTCTTTTTATAAAAAATGCTTTGTAAGGCAAACCTAACAGTTTATTTCCATTAAAAAATGTTTTTTAAAGAACAGAGCTGGGCTTGGTCATCCAGGTACCATCTACCTTAATGCGTACAATTCGTAACTTAATACATCTACAAGATATATAGACGATTAGATATGCCTGCGACTTCAAACACATTGATTATGGATTATTTGTTTACTCATATTTTATTACTGCTAAAAATATACTTAATATTATAATTTATATACCGTATGCATTATATAGTATATCGTTAAAAACGGTTGTAAATAAATATACATAATACATATATAAATTTTGTTGACATATTACATACACGTGGACGAAATTTTATAGAGATCGGAAAGCCTTTAGCTAAATACATACAAATAGACAGACTATTCGTTTTAGTTTCTGATGATTAGGTGATGAATGAAATCCGACGATGATGATTCACGAAGTCCTGTAATCCGTGAATGTTTAGCGAAGGAAAATATAAGAAAATAAGGAGGTAAAAAGATTTTCATAATTATCTCCTAACTATACTATACTATATACTATACTATACTATAATCTAATACCTTTAAACGAGCAATTCTTGTATATTTTTATATTTCTA
>JACEII010000015.1:3573606-3599230 GCA_014332785.1 Antheraea mylitta
TATATTCAGGATCTCGGAAACGGCTTCAGCTATTTCGGTAAAACTTAGGATGTAAATAGTTTCGGGGACGAAAAATCGATCTAGCTAAATTTTATCCACTGAAAACTTTTTTAACTGAGTTTTCAGGCAATGAAAACATATAGCTAGAATATAAAGGTAAATTTCGTCGGCGCTGTCAAAACAAAAATAGGTTATATGGAAATCGGTTGCTTTGAAAATCCGAGTGACAGCAGAAGAGATATTTTTTTTTGTGAAACCATGTCAATTTTATGAGCCAAACCCAACAGTTTATTTTAATTTAATTTTTTTTAAAGAACCGAGCTGGACTCGGTCGCCCAGGTACTTAACTCCCTAAATGACAATCCGTCAGTAATCAATAGTAGTTATATTCTGTCAGTTGCACCTAAGAGGCAGTTTCCCAAAGTCCCTCGAGAATCGGCGCATTACCATTTTAGGCTGCAGGATCGTATATCATTAAAAGAGATTGTGGCCAAAACCTTAAACCCATAGAGAATGAAAGAAAAAGTACGGTCGCAGAAGGTACATGAATTTGTGATCGCACCTGATTAGACTAGGATTTGTCTGTGGGAGATTATCGACTGGGAAGCAACCAAACCATCGGCAGAGACGCATCAACGGTCCAAGACATGCGTGTATTTCAGACTTTCTCACCAAAAACGAGCTGTTGTGGATCTTCATGGTTGAACTGAATATACATTTGTCTTTTTTTAAACAGGTTTTTACGAAGTCATTAAATACATACATACAATATAAATATTTTATGATACAACGTATAAATAGTAGCACTAGCCTTTGCCCGCGACTTCGTTCGCGTGGCTTAGATACATTAACACTAATACGCAGCAGTTCTCAAAAGGAAAAAACATCCCGATTTTGAAACATTTTTCATCTGTGCTCCGCTCCTATTTGATTTAGCGTGATGATATATAGCCTTTTATAACCTTCCTCGATAAATGAGTTATATAACACTGAAAGAATTATTCAAATCGGACGAGTAGTTCCTGAGATCCTGAGACAACGTCACAACATCACAAACTCACAAAATTTACCTCTTTATAATATTAGTATAGATTATACATTAATACATATTATTTTCATTCAGACAATTTATAAAATGAGGGCTTTTCTTATTACATTCGTTTTAGTTTGAATTTAGGATATTTAATATTTTTTAAACGAATATTACTGAAATCGTCGTTAGCTATTTCAATATTTTGAGTTATACATTTTAAGGGAAAATTTAAAGTTAATACATGAACAAGTAATGGTTATATTAGAAAGTGGATAAAAAATATAAGAATTAAATTGTTTATAATAAATACTCACTCCAAATAACAGTATTACAACCGACGTCTGTCGAGTAACGTATGTACGTTATTTTTTCAGATACAAAATATTTGATTTCTGTTTTATTAAAAAAAACACCATTCATTTCGAATGTCATACGTTTTCAGACAGTCTTGATTGATTGAGTGCCGTCGGCCATAGAGGATTGGAACACTTTAAATATTCATGTGTGTTTGAAATAACACTGAATGTTCAATGAAGTGATACTAGTTTTAAACACTTTAGTATAAACAATAATATTGTATATTGTTTGTTTTATACTTGTATATATTTAAAACTACCTGTTCCCACCATCTTCGCACATGTGTGTTAATTAACAAAACTAGCCGAGATTTTCCATTTATGTAATATAATGAAATATAATGTAATGTAATGAAATAAAATGTGATGTAATGAAATATAATGTAATGTAATTAAATTTGTGCAAAGCCGGAGCGGTTCTCTAATAAATTTTTGTAAATAAAAATCAATAGCCGAATGTATTGAAGTCCCTCAATATAGAACTGTTGCACCTATTTGGTTTATTATTTTTTTAATTATGTTTGTAATCGCCAGGGCAAAGTTTGTATGAAAGAAAATGCTTACAAAATCCTGTGGGAAAATGAAATTTTTTTGTTAAAATATCTATTGTTAATATATTATTATCAGAATTGATAGATTAGCATCCAGTTGTTTCCTTGCCATTTTATTTAATTATTTTACATGAGATCTTATTTAATTACATTAAATTTTATTACATTAAATAAGATCTCATGTAAAATAATTTAAAAAAAGGGCAATGAAACAACTGGATGCTAATCTATCAATTCTGATAATAATTTTCCCTAATGCAATCTGTCCAACTCGCTCACCCTTTATATGAAGGTATTTTAACAAAAAAAAATTCATTTCCCCACAGGATTTTGTAAGCATTTTCTTTCATACAAACTTTGTCCTGGCGATTACAAACATAATTAAAAAAATAATAAACCAAATAGGTGCAACCGTTCTATATTGAGGGACTTCAATACATTCAGCTATTGATTTTTATTTACACAAATTTACTAGAGAATCGCTCCGGCTTTGCACAAATACAATTTATTACTTTGATAAGCCACAACATTTCATTTAATTCACAAAAACCTTCCAAACCCCCGTCAAACAAATGAAAGAATCCTTATTTTTTTTTTTCGAAATGACTACGCTATTGACCCAGCAAGGCCTTAACAACTTCACCAGACTACTAAGGCGAGTGCTTAAGGCACCCAGCCGATTTTATTTTGGCAACCAGCTCAAGGGTGCATGGCACACCTCGGCTTGGCTGTTGCCTGTTGCATGCAAAATCGCGATCTATCTTAGTTAACCTAGCTAACTATTCATATATGCATTAGTTGTTGAAACGTATATGTGTACCAAGCATACACGTCTCATCAACTCCTCCATATATTTATTATCGGAAAATTGAGAGTTTTTCAGTTCGATAAGGGAAAAAAAGTAAACCCTTCCACTTTCATGTGTAAGCGTGTAGACGTGCAAGTGTGTGGGGGTGATCGTGTAGTGTTGTATCAGTGATATATATTTGTGTGTCACCGTATCGCGCAAGCAACGCACTTAAGGGCTCCCTACCGAGGGAGCGAACCTAGACTTGAACCGCTGCCGTGGGAGGCCTAATCGGGTAAGAATCCTTAAGCAACTTAACAACTGTATCATAATCCATTAGGCAGTTTAAAAGAACCAAGGAAACAGGCCGACTCGAAAATATTTTTATTGTATGCAATTTATTGACTTTTTACTTGTACTTAATACAAAATTCGTATTCATAATCTCCATTAGGAAAAGTACTACAGGGAAGAAACCGTAATATTTCGAAACCCATAACGTAGAAAAACACTTTGAAAATGAACATAATATTCATAAATAAGCAGTTTTAATATGTGTATGCGGTGAAACTCATTTACTAATGTATGCCGAACACGTTTAGCGGTTCAAATACTTCTATTATAGAATATTTGAAAACATACAACCTTAAAGTTGGGACGGTTACTTAACAACATATTTATTCACTACATTAAAAATAAGCCTAATAAGTTTCGATCGTCACAGTATTATGCCTAAACCATTAAACATTAAAACGAGCTATTTACATTTAATATACAGTGACTGCTTTTATTTGACTAAAGCAAATACAAACCTTTTAAATGCAATGCCAAATATTACCTCATTGTAATTAAATTTCATAATATCCTCATTTCAAACTTTGTAATATATAACTTTCTTGATAACTTGTTTTTTTCTTTAATTTCGTAACATTAATATGCCTGATTGAACGTTGATTATCAACATCAAAATTCGAAAATCAGAGCTGCAGTACTGCGGTACTTACACATTTACTAATTGTTACCAATTTCTTTTATGCATATTATGGTTTGCCAATTGTTGAAGATCTTTTTTTTATTTTTCAGACTATTTACTTAATTTTTTTGCCTAATTTGATTGTTTAATTAAATTGTTTGTTTGTTCCCACAATAAACAATTTCTGTTTTTCTTTCCTCTTTCTACTTCTTTATTGGGTTTAATTTGGTCCCATCATTTTAGCAATAAATACTGTTTCTTACCGGTTCTTCTCGATGACTGAGCTGTTTTCTAAACCGGTGGTCGTTTTGACGTTCATAAATGCTTTCTTAGGGCCTAACTTGAATAAAGTATTCTTGATTTTGTTCAAATGATATTCATATATATATAACGCAGCGGTGCCGACAGTAATATTATCTAATATGTTTACAAAAGAGTGCGACAAACTTATTAAGAGCAATATCGCTCGTGATCAGCGAATATTGGACAAGGTGGCTAACTTCTAATCATCTCAGCGATTTGATTAGTTTTCGTTTAAAGTTTGTCTGAATCACGACATTACATATGAATGTCTGGGGAATTATGGTTCCTAATTATAATGAACCAAGAATAGATCCGATTAACTTGTAACGTATCTAATGTACCTAATATCCAAGTTTTTTTAGATTAGAATTGTTTTTTTATTTAGAAGATAAATATACCAATATATAAAAAACACATGAAAAATATGTATATAAAATACTACAAATAACTAGATTCCGGTTAAAATAAAGACCCGCTTTACTATTTCAAAATTATGTAATGTAACTTAATTTGCACAATATTTAAAATAAATAAATCGTAACATTAATTATGATACTAACAATATTTGTTTTCTATTCCATATTTAAATATATTTTCTCTACATTATGTTGGTTGATACAATAATGTTACGAAGCCCGCGGCTAAATCAAATGCCGTTTGTATCATAATAAATTTATTGTGTACAAAGAAAAATATATTTATTTTAATAAATTAATGCAGGAAACTTGAAAAGGTGGGAATAATTCGATTTGACAAAGGACGAGTTTTTAATTTTTTAATCCTCATTGTATTCCGTTCCCACGGTCGATGATTCATTCGTTGTTTTTTTGAATGCATTTTGCATGGAGGGTGTAATAATAAATAGAGGTTTTAGTAAAATATTAAAGGTGATACATTCATACATTCCCTGATAGCAATATTATGTCGACTTAATTTACGTTTAACCTAATAACTTGTAACATATGTTTTTCTTAATGTAACAACATATACTAAAGTATGAACAAATGACCCATGATTTAAAAAAGTCATGTAAATCGTTTTAAAAATATTTACCCGACTACGGCGAAGCAAAAAAGAAGGGTTATTTGAATTATAATCACTCGATTGGGCAGTCAGAGCTATGTGAACTACGCTGGAGTGCGTTAGGCACAACTAGACTTCGTAGAACGGATCATTGGGTAATGTAAACGAACAACTCCTTGCAGCGAATGTACAGAGCTGAATCGGGACTTATATTTGACGTGCGACTTTCTAACCGGTTCATCGGAAATCCTTACTTTTTGATTGACACTGCAAAAGAAGTCCCATTCTGAGTGGCCGAGTTCTACTGGGTTGAGAGGATAAAATTTAAAACCAATTCCCACTTTCCGGTCGAAGGGTAGTGACAGCATATTATAGAGTTTAACCAGGTAAGAGTCCGGTATAACCCATCCACTACTGTGCGGCAAAGAGTTACAAATCTATATGGAATATCCATACATAAAAGTATATTGCAAGACAAAATATCCAAAGATAACACACATTGAATATAACTCATAAATAATTATGGTCGTAAAATTATGGATAAACTTTATTGTACACGTTTTATCGCCTACACTAGCTTCCTCTAATATTCAGTATTTTATACTAACCCTAGTCATAGAATAAAATATTAACGTTACGCTTAACCCACATGAATCATCGAAAGAATTACGATGAAATCTTTTCTATTGCAAGAAAAAGGGTTATGCTTTGAAACGAAACATTTTAGCGAACGAAACAAATATCCCTATAAAACAGACCAAAAATGTTTTGTATTTTTTTTATATCATAGGAGGTAAACGACCCTGTGGGTCACTTGATGTTAAGTGATCACCACTGTTTATAGACATTTGCAACCCCAGGGTAGTCGCAATTCCTTTGCCAGCTTGTGTTGAGGGAGAGAAGGGGGAGGGAAGGGAAAAGGAGAGGAGGAAGGTGAGGAGAGGTGGGCCCCCGGCGCTCTTACTGATCGAACGAAACGCATCGACACTGTTATTTCACGCCGGTTTTTTGCAAGTGGTATTACCCCGGTCAAGCCAACCCATTCATGCTGAAATCTGTAGTTTCAGCGTGGCTCTACCACTATCAGATAAAGTATTTGAACGCAGAAAAGATACTCATATGCCCTATAACTATTTTTTACTCCAAATCTTCTATCTATACTATAATAAAACTGTAACAAGTCGAAATCTGTACATTAAATATTTTTTGAAAATTTTAATCAGGATAGATTATGTTATCGATATAGAAGCCAAAAATAATCTTTTTACAATTTTTGTCTGTCTGTCTGTCTGTCTGTCCCTATACACACGCATCACTCTGAAAGTACTGAACCAATCTTGACGAAACTAGACATAGTGATAACTAATATTACGAGATTACATCAAATATACTTTATGTCCCATAAAACGCAAAGGGTTCTCCAGGATAAATGATTAAAGCCTAGAACCTAAACCCGTATTATTCTGTAAGTACTAAACCAATTTTAACGAAACTTAACACAGTAATAACTGATATTACAAGGCTACATCCAGGATAAATTTTGAGGGGAGGGGATGAGGGTAAATTTCGCTCCCGCACACCAGATTAGGCCCCGCTCAGCAACGGCTCAAGCCTAGGTCCGTTCCCTCTGCGAGGAGCCCTTGAGTACGCTGCTCACGTGATACAGTGATACAAAACTTTACATCACTGCTACAACATCACACACATCACCTATACACACGTGCACGCCTACACGCTTACATGCTGTTTTTCTTTTTCAAAGAAATAAACACACAACAAAGAGTTCTACCCTTATTTTTCCCTATCCTATACTATATAGTTTGGAGAAATTTTTCCAACACAAAATACATATAGGAGTTGTTGAGGCACGCAACTTGGTACACATGCATGTTTTAATAACTTAAATACGTATATCTAAATAGCTTAGCTTAGGTTAGATCAGATAGGTTGCGATTTTTGCACAAAACAGGCGACAGCCCAAGCCGAGGTGGGCCGTGCACCGTTGAGCTGGTTGCCAAAATAAAATCGGCTAAGTGCCTTAAGCGCTCGCCTTAGTAGTCCGGTGAAGCTGTTAAGACCTTGCTGGGTCAATAGCGTAGTCATTTCGAAAAAAAAAAAATCTTACACGTGGGTAAATATATATTACACTAGCCGTGCCCGTGACTTCGTTGCGTGAAACCCTATAAAAAAAACAGTGATTAATAAAATCATCATACGTCCATTTACTTTTCTCGCGTACTTGCTTACTCGACCCGTTATTAAAATTACATTAACTTTTGATAGAGTGAACCGATTTTAATGAAGCAAAGACTAAGTTGTTCTCGATAATATACTTTAAAATTTTCTTGAAATTTTATTTTAAATTCAGTATTTTAGCAATTATGCGTGTTCATGCAAACAGAGAGACAACGTAGTTATATTGTCACAGACTCTATACATACGCCAAAACCCCGTTAAGCTTGCCTAGCGTTTCCCGAACAAGATGGGAGCTAGACGCTAGGTCGGCACACTACAATAAGTAAAGTAAGAAATAAGTTAAGGATTTTCAAGGGATTCTAGCATCGCCTCTAATAGGTTTAACACGTAGACTTAGAGATCTAAAATCGATTGAAATAGTTTTTAAGTTTATAATCGTTTTTCATAGTAATAAATGATCTAAGATCGACTTTTAGTATTTAAAAACACAATCCTATCGCACCCGAACATAACTACGTATAAAACGTGTATATTTCAATAATAAAATACGTCCCTAACTTCTAAATCTGCAGTGTCAAGATATCTGTTATCGACAAGCAGTCACAACTTAAGTGACAAGGTACACAATTTGCAGTTGTAAAACTTTACGTACATCTAAACGCATTCTCCGACCAAATTTATTGTTATTTCGCTGCGTAAACTATTTTAAATCATTATAGAAAATATTGTACGTCGTCAAATTGCTATATAAAGGAACTTTTAAAAACAATTTTGGTAGGAATAGAATATAAAGTATTATTTTCGCAATTGTCTCTAACTTTTGGGTGTTAATTACGTTTTGAAAACGAAATTCATCTACAGAAGAATTTCTTATAATAATATTTTACAATAATATTTTGCTATTTTATTTGGTCAATGAACTTAATACTTTTTTTTTCGAAATGACTACGCTATTGACCCAGCAAGGTCTTCACAGCTTCACTGGACTACTAAGGCGAGCGCTTGCGGCACTCAGCCGATATTATTTGAGCAACTGGCTCAAGGGTGCACGGCACACCTCAGCTTGGGCTGTTGCCTGATACATGCAATTCGCGACCTGTCTGAGCTGACCTAAGCTAACTATTCATACATATATGTGTTGTTGGAGCATACATGTGTACCAAGCATACATACCTCAACAATTCCTATATATATTTCGTGTCGGATAATTTTCCAAACTATTTGAGTTCGATAAGGGAAAGAAACAAAACCCTTCTACTTTCATGCGTAAGCGTGTATGCGTGCACATGCGTGGGGGTGATATGTGTAGTGTTTTTGCAGTGATGTAAGATTTTGTGTCACCGTATCGCGCGAGTAACGCACTCAAGGGCTCCCTACCGAGGAATCGAAACTAGGCATGAGCCGCTGCCGTGGGAGGCCTAATCGGGTTAAGTGTGAACGGTGAGATTCGAACCCACGTCCCCGTCGATACGAGTAAGACGACATACAGGACGATTGCGCCAAGACGAACTGAGAACTATATATATGATGTAGTGAGTCCAAGGATTTTAATTAATACTAGCTGTGCTCGCGAATTCGTATGTAAAAAACAGTGATTAATAAAGTCATATGACTGTATTAAGTCCATTTACTTATCAACCCTTCTCTCGTACTTACGGCGCGTCGTCATTAAAATTACAATAACTTTTTAAAGAGTAGATCGATTTTAATGAAACAAAGACCAAGTTATTCTCGAAAATGTGCTTTATAATGTTCTTAGTGTAGTTTTATTGTATACGTAACACTTTAGCAGTGATGCGTGTTCATACAGACAGACATTTCTAAAAATTATTTATATTATTTATTAGGGTTCTTTTGTCACAGGGTATACTTCTATAATCAACGGTTTTCATCATGGCTACTCAGTTGTTTACCATTTTTTTTTATTATGTGAACAAAAAAAATCGATGTCTAAATAACAATTAAAACTAATTTTAGATTCGAAACAAAAAAACAGGCGATCATGTAAGGTGGTAAGGCTCTCAAATTCGAAGTAAACATAACTATATGAAAATGAAGAAATATATCGCAACTCATGACACAATTTTCAATTAATTTTACACAACACCTTGAGTCTTTCTGTGTAATATTTAATTATATATAGTCTGTACATTGTGAGGACTAGTGATATACCCAGTATCATGATTTGGAAAAGTGTTGGATACACAATAGAATCATATGATTAATCCAAAACAAATATGTTTTTAATACTATCATAAACTTTTGAAAATGAATTCATTCTTGTTCAAAGTCACCATCAACTGTACTAAATATAATTGCTACATCAGGTTGAACTGAATCATTGTAATGGCGGAGATCTAAGTCATAAACTGCTTTCATTAGCAAACACAATTTCTAATTTTGATTTTACAAAGTAGTTTTTGGCTAGTTTTTTCAACAAGTTATCATTTGAAGTGAGTTATATAGTTCACTATGAAAAGATATTAAACATTAAAATATTGACATTGACTTTAGTAGTATTGCTTTATTTTTTTTTCGAAATGTAATCGTTGTTGTCCTAGAATGGTCTTCACAATTTCACCGAACTATTGAGGCGAGCGCTAAAGGCACTCAGCCGATTTGGTGTGTTTGGGCGACTAACTCAAGGGTGCACGGCACACCTCGGCTTGGGCTGACGCCTGTTTTGTGCAAAAAACGCGACCTGTCTGAGATTACCTAAGCTAAGCTATCTAGATATACGTATATGAGTTATTAAAACATGCATGTGTACCAAACATGCGTGCCTCAACAACTCCTATATGTATATTGTGTTGGAAAAATTCCTCAAAACTATATAGGATATGATAAGGAGAAGTAAGGGTGGAACTATTTATCGTTTATTTCTCTGAAAAAGAAAAACAGCGTGTAAGCGTATAGGCGTGCACGTGTGTATAGGTGATCTGTGTGATTTAAGGTTTTGTGTCACACTATCGCGTGAGCAGCGTCTTCAAGGGCTCCACGCCGAGGGAACGGACCTAGGCTTGAGCCGCTGCCGAGGGGGGCCTAATCTGGTATGCGGGAGCGAAATTTACCCCCAGACCACGGCGGCGTGATCTGTGGTTAAGCGAGCGTGCGCGTAAACACGCTCTGTTTGGAGAATTGCTTTACTTTTATGACAATACCAAGCAATATCACTACATAAAGAGAAAACAGTTTTGTCACCTAAAAAATGTGATATTCAATAAGACGAAACAGAATAATAATTATTTCAGTGTTTCTATAAATTTAATAAAGATACATTTATTAATGAATATTATAAGTTTACAAAATATATTATAATAAAATTAACCTACAATTTGACCAGTTCATTTAAAAGGCATGTAAGGGACGCAACATCAGTTACGTTAAAAATATTGAAAAGGTAGGTAATTGGAACGTAAGAGTAAAGTGAAGGATCTGTCAAACTGTTTTTTTCATTTATATGTTGTATATGTCGTGTAAAATTCAAGCATTAGTATGAGTAATGCTTATTTTAATTAATTTAATGTACTTCTAATGCATTTTATATGAAATAAATAGCTTTCTGCACTTCTCCGCCATATAAACTTTAACTATGCCAAATTTCAAGTTCACCCGTTAACGGGAAATAGGTTAAAAAGGGGTAAAATTTTTTTGCTTCGCGTATGCGTATTAATATATAGATAGAAGAAGAAGGTAATAGATGCACAAACATAATTTTGGTATACAATCATTTCATTTATTGAAAACTAGCCTCTGCCCGCGACTTCGTTCGCGTGGAATAAATACTTTGGGCTAACGTTAACACGCAGCGGAAGCTCTCAAGAGCAAATACAATCCGATTTTGAAACATTTTTCATCTGTGCTCCTTTCCTATTGATTTTAGCGAGATATATAGCCTATAACCTTCCCCGATAAATAAGCAATATAAAACTGAAATAATTATTCAAATCGGACCAGTAGTTTCTGAAATTACGACCTACAACGTCAAAACGTCACAACTCACAAACTTGACCTCTTTATAATATTAGTATTATAGTATAGATAAACACTGCTGTAATCATATAATCATAAGGATTTTTTCGTGATTTTATGCTTAATAGCGTTCGAATTTCAACCATAACTTACTATGTTTGTAAGTTTAAAAATATGTTGAATTTTTTGCCAAAAGAGTTTACATATTTTAGACTAGTTAGATCGCGTGGAATAGTTACTTTGGGTTAACGCTAACAAAGGTTTTCATCGTGGCTACTTAGTTATGTGCAACTTTTTTTTAAATTATGTAAACATAAACCATCTATGTCTAAAAAAAAATCGAAATTAATTTGAAACAAAAGACAGACAGTTATATAAGGTGGTAAAACTCACAAATTCTAAGTAAACATACTTTACGAAAATATAGAAATTTATCGCAACTTAAGACACCATTTTCAATTAACTAGTAGGCGCCCAGTGGTCGACATTCGACCATAGTTAATTGATTTTTTAAAGTTTGAACTTTATGAGAGTTCTTTTCTCAAAAGGTATATATACTGCTATAATCAAAGGTTTTCATCATGGCTACTCAGTTATTTGCCATTTGCCATGATCTTTATTATAAAATCATTAAAAAAAATCAATGTGTAAATGAAAATAAAAATTAATTATAGATTGGAAACAAAACCACTTGGTAAAGCTCAAATTTTAACCAAACAACTTTACGAAAATAAAGAAATTTTTCGCAACCCATGACCCAATTTTTAATTAATTTTACACGACACCATGGGTTGGTATTTCTGGGTGATATTGAATTAAATGTAGTCTAGTTATTATGAGAAATAGTGATATGCCCAGTATCATCGTTTGGAAAAGTAATGGATGCACAATACAACCAAATGGTGAATCCAAGACAAAGACGTTTTTAATACTATCATTAACTTTTGAAAATAAATTATTTTTTATTGATACATGAGGTTGAACAGCATCATTATAACCGTGGAGATGTAAGTCATGGATGACTTTCATTGAGTGAGTTTTCCATGAAAATATTAACCATTAAAATATTGACTTTCATAATATTGCTTTACTCTTGTGACAACTGAAGCAAAGTGACATGAAGCGAAAGCGTCCTGTTACCTAAAAATTTTGACATTCAATAAGAGCAAAGGGAATAATAATCATTGCAGTGGTTCCATAAATTTACTAAAGATAAATTATTCACGAATAATTTTTAATGGATATCATGAATTTACATATTATATTATTATAAAATTAACCTGCAATTTGAACAGTTGATTTCAAAGTGCATGTACGGCATGTAACGTCAGTCATGTTAAAAATATTCAAAAATATTGAAATTGGAACGTAAGTGTAAATGAAGAATGTCAAGATGTCTTTTTCATTTACATATGAGCATATGTTGTGTAAAATTCAAGCAGTAGTGGGAGTAATATATACTTTAACTAATTTAATATACTTATATTTCAGTTTACTATACTAAACTTTAACTATGCTGAATTTCAAATTCATCCGTTCGCGCAATTGGCTTAAAAAGGAGTACAAAGTTTTGGCTTCACCTATTAATATATAAGATTCTAGAACGTATCTAACATCTCATTATGATCATTGATAAGACTGCAATAATATAGGATGCTTTTCATTTCAACAATAGACGAATAGACTGTTTAGTTCCAGGACATTCATGCCATTGTCCGTGGCCCCTGGCAGTTAAACTGCACGGGCCCATGTGATGGAGGTGCTTTGTGCCGATGTACCTCCCTCAATTCGGTAGGGGCGGTCTAACACCCACTCCCCCTTGAAGGGTCTACCATCTTGACCATTTGGGTACCCTTAGAAGGGAACAACACCTGTCAGAGGAGCAGACGTTGTGTCGATTAGACAGTCCCTGCTCCCCCGGCCAAAAGGTAGGGATTAGAGAGGGGTTAAAGATCTTCCCATGAAGAAAAAAAGGACATTCATGCCATTTGGTGTGAAATATCACTGGCATAATACAATACATTTTGAAAGACACGAGTTTTGCGAAAATAGACAATATGAAACCGAATAAATCGTAAAGTTCTACTCATAATATTCATTTGTTCACTTTGTCTCATTTTCTTTCTTAATATTATGATTAGTCAAAGCTACAAAAGCCTCGTTAGGTTCACGTAGTAGGACCGTTTCGTATTGTGGTTTTTAATTAAAACTCTTTGCTAGTGCCAGACGGATTTAATTCTTTTCACTTTTTTCATTTTCCATTTATTTTGCTTTCTGTTATTTTTATCGTACATTGGTTGATGCCATCTGCAAATTCTACTACGACTTTATTAGGTTCTAAAAATCATAAAACCTTTGGTTTTATAACTATGTATAGTAAGAAAATAACTTATTTTAATTTTATACCGTGATTCATATATAAATATTTATTCTGGAACTTCTCTGCATAATAATCTTTAAAGATAATTTTTTTCTGTAGGTGTGTATGTTATTTGAAATTTTGTGTACGTGTTCCAGTGGATCCAAAAATGGCTTTGACCCATTGGACCCGGTAGGTGGCGCTGCGGTTGACTCTAGGATTCTTTTTGTTATCAAGTTAGGACAACGTTCAATATATTATAACTTTAATTTGTATTATACACGACTATGTTACGTGCAAACTTTAACTTGCGACATACTCAGAGCGGCCAAAATGATGGACTTCTTCATCGCTTTCTCTTTCTGTAAAAGAAAGTTTATTCCACTTTTATCTTTGTGTGTACAAATAAATTGCTTTTGACGTCAAACGCCATATTCATTGTCTTCAGATAATAGATAGTTATCTAAAGTAGTATAGATATAAACAGAAATTAAACATATGTAGTTATTCCGTAAAGTTTCATTTCCTATATTAAACAAATAATTTCATCTAGCACATAATATCAGTACCTTTATTAATAACAACCTTTAATTTATATACACGATTGATCAAACTTATTAATAACTAAAAACCAAATATGCAGATCTTATTACGTTTATTTTTAGAAGGATATTTTTAAATATCTTAAAAAATAATTATCAATTATCTTGTACGTAACTTATGAAAATGTTGCAAAATTCAGGCAATATTTTTCTAGAACAGAAAGTTCTGACTCCTAAAAACGGCAAAGTTAATGGGAAAGTGTAATGTATCGTACTTAATCGTATTTAGTTTGCGATGTGCTTTCGTTAATTGCTTAAGGTAATTATAGAAATGGTATAGGACCGAATGTACTCTGTCATACTCGTAATGGAATTTTTAAAACACAGCAATAAAATTAGCTAGGATCTATATGTGAAAATTGTTTTTTTTTTTTTTTCGAACTAACTACGCTATTGACCTAGCAAGGTCTTATAAGCTTCACCGGACTATATGTGAAAATGTAGTTAGTTGAAAATTATTATAATTATTATGAAAAACTTATACTTAATTCTATCAGAGATAATAGCTTAGTTGGGTAGTTCGCTCGATAAAGAAGTTCAAGCTGAAGTTTTTTTGTTTTAGTTTTGGCAACCAATCTTTCAAATTATTACTGCCATTGTCGTGTAGTTGATAATATTACAAGCGTCGTGTGATTATTTCAATATTCTAATGAGGTGGTGGCTTCCTTGTTAGAGCCTTGCAAGGAGTTTTTGTGGAATCTCAGAATTTTATGGTCCATACTATTATTTTCCATTCACACTTATTCACAATAAACTAACTATATTACATAAAACACCACCAAATTTAGAAAATAAAGAGCCAAATAACACAAGATTATGAATAAAAATATAAAATCTACTACATGACAGACTAAAATCCCGCCAAAAACTAAAGCCGAAGTTCTCGTCCGTTACTTGCTATTTCGACTATGTGCTTTAAGCGTTTGTTGAAAAAAGGCTATAAAGCTGTAGATCTGTCACGCCAACAATCTCTGAACATTTAGAAAAAAAAATAGTGGCTCAGAAGTTCATGTTTAGTACACCGCAATACACGTAATTATTCGGTGAAGGAAGTCACCTGGACAAATAATGTGGTAAAATCAAAATAAAAAAAAAATAGAAAGGCACTTATGAATGTCACAACTATCACCGTTTCGGAAAACAACCCAGTCATTGAGAAGAACCGACAAGAAACTCGATCTAAGAGATCCATCAACACATTAAGAGTTTTGTAATACGATTTCTTGCAGAGCAGACAGGCAATTGTTTTTGTATAGTCACAAAAACTTAATTATGTTTACAATACAATCTTTATAATAATATTTTTAAGTCATTATTTTATTCGTTCCTTATACAATATAAGTGAGCACTGAGGTAGTTATATGCTGGGTTACAATTCCAAATATGATGTTTATGGTAAACTTCATTTCATAAACTTTTAGTATCTATATATCTAATGTACACGTTACATGTTACTGTAGATTGCGTGCGTGTCGTACTTACAGTTGATTTTGAAAGAGCATTTCTGTAATTCTCACAATTTTATATTCTTTTATTGCAATTTATAAAACGCGTGTGGAGCTGCGGGTAAAGCTAGTAATCTAAACTAATATTATAAAGAGATAAAGTTTGTGAGTTTGTGACGTTGTGAATTGTGACGTTGTAGATGATAATCTCCGGAACTACTAGTTCGATTTGAAAAATTCTTTCATTGTTATATAGCTCATTTATCGAGGATGGTTATAGGCTATGTATTATCACGCTAAGACCAATAGGAGCGGAGCAACAATGAAGAATGTTTAAAAATCGGGGTGTTTTTTCCTCTTGAGAGCTTTCGCTGCATATTAGTTAGCCCAAATTAACTATGTCTACGCGAACGAAGTCGCGTGCTGAGGCTAGTTCTGTATAATCGCATTGCGGATACATATATCTTCGGATCAAAACCACGAGGCATGGTCGCTTTCGGATACTTTAGGTCCTTTAACGTCAAGCATGGCTTAGTTGTGACAGTAAGTTTATTTTATGACCTTCTCTCTTACAGTGTGTAGATGGACTTCATCATAATGCGATTTTAATTTGTTGCTACAAGCATAGCAGCAACTGTAGAATAAACCTATAAAGAAATAAATAAGTAATTATTAATATGACCTTTTCACACTTTAAAAGTTTGAATCAATTATTAGGTAATTAGGATTAATGTTATATATAAAATTCTCGTGTCACAATGTTAGTTACCGTACTCCTCTGAAACGGTTAAACCAATTTTTATAAAATTTCATATACATATTTATTAGGTCTGAGAATCGGCTACAATCTATTTTTCATACCCCTAAGTGATAAGGATTATCCACCCCTAACATTTATTTTTTATTTTTTGGACACTTTTATTATTTGTTATAATTGATTAATTAAAAAAATATAACTCTAAATTTTCACCTTTCTAACACCAACCCTTATTTTTAATAGTTATTTTAGTAATTAATCATTTTCCATCCCACTCGATAACTGATCAATTATCTCTTAGTAAGTTATCCCAGACAAAGAGCTAATTAAAACCAATTCGTTGTCTATTGTGCCAACGGGCTTTAGGCTTATTTTAAAAGATTTCTCACATACCAACTGGGTATATGTTTGAGTGAGTCTCTGTATAGTTCGGATTCACAATTGCAAACGGTAGATGTCGCTGAAATCGGGTTTTAGGTTTATTAAGATTTTTCGCATCTAAAAGTATAATTAAAACAGGCTTTAACCGATTTGGTGCAGACGAAATTGCACGGGTCAGCTAGTTATTTGTATAACGTTGTGAATGAAATTA
This sequence comes from Antheraea mylitta, assembly GCA_014332785.1. NCBI lineage: Eukaryota > Metazoa > Arthropoda > Insecta > Lepidoptera > Saturniidae > Antheraea > Antheraea mylitta. Next base: position 3,590,555 of record JACEII010000015.1, read on the forward strand.
AAAAAGAGATGAGGTCGCTCAGCTAACATATAATAAGAATATAAATACGTGTCTGTACTTTTATTTTTTTCTAAAAAAAAATATGTTACAAGTGTAAAATAAAGAATGAAATATTACAATCAAGTTTAGATGTGTGTCTGTCTATTTGTTCACGCAACACTACTAAAAAACTGCAGTGTGGTAAAACCTCTTCACGAGCAACAAAAAATAATTACCCAAATAGGTGTAACTGTTCTGAATTGATGTACGTATATACATTAGGCAATTAATTTTTATTTATGTATTATCTGACCCGGCTACACGTTGCTGTAGCACAGTTATTATTGAAAAACAAATTCAAAATTAAACGCAGCGCCATCTATGAGACATCAATAACAGTTGGTACTACAGTTCTTTGTCAATAAACAAACGTTAAGCGCCATCTGTTCGTGATTGATAAAACTTACAATGAGTAATAATAATTAACATCGACAATAACTTAATTTGTAATTTAAAATATTATGGCCTTTAATCGAAATATACACTACTAGCTCCTGTTCGCGACGTCGTGGAATAATTACCTTGAGTTAACGTTGACACGCAGGAAAATCTCTCAAAAAGAAAAAAAAATCGGCAGTTTTGAAACATTCTTATTCGTGCTCTGCTCCTATTGGTCTTAGCGTGACACATAGCTTCTAGCCTTCCTCGATAAATGATCTAATTCACACTGAACAATTTTGACTGGAATATCACTGTCAGATAGCTGAAATTACAACGGGTTACTTAGGATACTCTAAATTAGACTAGCTGTTAACCGTGGCTTCATCCGCAATGCTATCACCAAAAATTTTAGACCAATTTTCTCGAAATTTTTACCAGTAGATGGCGAACTACTCAACAAGTAATTTAGTCTATTTTAATTTAGACTAGCTATTAACTGTGGTTTCACCTGCAGTGTTATCTCCTCTATAGTTAGATCGATCTTCACGATATTTTAACTGGCACATAGCTGACCTTATAAAAAATAATTTAAACAATTTTAGTTTACACTAGCTGTTAAACATAGCTACGCCCACAGTGCTATCTCTAAAACGGTTAGACTGATTTTCACGGGACTTTCACTGGCAGATAGCAGACCTTATAAAAATAATTCAATCTATTTTCATTTAGACTAGCTGTTAACCGTGACTTCACTAGCTGTGTTATCACCAAAACAGTTGGCCCGATTTTCACGAGACTTTCACTGGCAGATAGCGAACTTACTATTTTGGACTAGCTGTTACCCGCGACTTTGTCTGTATGAAATTTAGCAACATTTTAATTCATTCCATATTTTTAATTAGAGAAATAATTATCAGCTTAGGGTTTACAAAACAACGTTATAATTATTAGTAACTTTGAAGATAAAAATGGTCTTCCTAATAAGATAAGAAGACCATAAACGTATTACGTATAGTGTTCCATGATATATTTTTTTACGAAACAGATAAGCGTTTATTTTTCGTATAGTCACAAAATCTTAATTATAATGGCAATGTATAATTAGATATAATGTAAATATTTAAAGTTAATATTTTAATATTTTAAGTTATTTTTTCATTAGTTCCTTATACATTGTAAGTTAGCAGTAAGGTAATTATATGGTGGGTAAAATTCCCAATATGTTGCTGATGCTAAACCATATTTAGCACGCTGTTAGTATTTATATATCTAATGTACACGTTACATGTTACTGTAAGTGGCGTACGTGTCGTACTTACAATTGTTTTTAAAGAGCATTTTGATAATTGTACATGGTCTCACAATTTTATATTTCTTTAATATAATTAAATAAAAACGCGTGTGGAGCTGCGGGTACAGCTAGTTTTACATAAATACGAACTTTCATGAAGATTACTTACTCAAGTTTCGGAGTTCATCGTGGACAAATATGATACTTAATTTTTATATATTCAAAATAAGTGACCTTTAGTTATAATATTTGTACTTAATACTTTGTTATTTAAATACCTGCGTACTGACATACAAAAAAATATAAGATTAAATCTACAGTTTGCCTTTTCCTGACCCGTGTACGTGGAAATATAATTTATCATTCCGTACTTCATATAAGGATTGTTCATATGAAGCGGAGAATGTCGTCGAGCTTTGTGGATTCCTGGAATTTCTAGTTAACTATTTATTGTCTTTGTGTGTTAGATCGGAACATTTCAATTATTTTCTTTATTGATATCTGTGGTATCCTAGTGATCTGAGAATTTTTTATACGGAGAAAATAAAATTATACAACTTCTGCTCATAGTTTCACTCGCGTTAATGCAGCTTTTATGTATCATTCAGAAACACTCCTTTTTGAATGAAAGATTTGTTATGTAGGTGGTAGAGCCACGACAAAGCTATTACCGGTTTCAGCCAGAATGGGTCGGCTCGCTCGGAGTACTATCACCCTCTCACAGGAACACTGATGTGAAGTGCTTGCATTGTTGACTTTCGTTCGGTCATTGAGAGCGCCAGAGAACAACCTACCCTCCCCTCGCCCCTCCTTCGTTTCCCTTCCCATTACTCCTTCCCCCAAACACAGGCTGCTAACGCACTTCTGGCTCCACTGGTGTTGCAAGTGTCTATGGACGGAGGTGATCTCTGAACATAAGGTGACCCGCCTGTCCGTTGCCTCTTTTGACATAAAAAAGGTACATGTATAAATCAATGATATCACTGAATCATTATTAAAAATAGTCTATTTAGACTCCTTAAAACTTCTGGTCTTAAATTTCTGTAAGAAATAAGTTTATTCCGTAGCTACAATAATTCTACCAAACCAAAGCATCCATTGTTATAATTCAATGACTATCTTCATAACGTCGTGAATGAAATTAAAAAAAGAAATGACGTCACTCAGTTTCTCAGAAAAATATACGGTACGTAGGATCGTCGGGAATCTCGAACAATAGGCCCGTGACACTTTTAAATAAATGTAGTCTTGATGAAAAAAAATCTGACCGAGTTTCACGAGAAAGGTGCTCGGTTGATTCTTACGAACGTTTTCTTATTTTTTTTATTTGAAAAATATTACTAATTTTTGTAAGTGCGATATGAAATCATATTATAAAGACCTGATTATTTTAATTTAAACTTCTTTTGGGTCGGTGTTAATTAAATTTTATAAAACGAAAATGTGTAACTAGAAAGAAATAGCCATAAATGTAAATATAAGTTTTAGACTGTGAGAGACTGAGATAGAATGTGTTTTTATCAGAATCCTCGATTACTTTTTTAATCAGATTATAATCTGATTGAACGTATGCATTATTACATCAATGTGGATTACATTCAATCATGATTGTTGTGGGATCATTAATCGTGATTAAAGTAATCAGTAATCAAGGTTATATGATTATTTGTATTCAATATTTTAGTAGTAATTTATATCGGTATCGATACCGTACTCGATTATGAATAATTTCAAATATACCTGGAGTCTAAAAGTAATTAATTGTGATGATTAATCTTTTATCATTGGGGTAAATTTAAATTGACGACAAACGTTGAATACAAATAAAGTTGTTGTTGTTGGTATAAAACTATGTCTTATTTCAACATTAATATTCCGATGTTAATCAAAAAAGTAATCAAGATTATAATTACAGATTAACAAGTATTAATCTCTTGTATGATTACTTAAGTTGATCTGTAATCATGATTGAAGATTACAAAAAGTAATTATTAATCTGATTACATTTTGCCCAAAACTGGTTTCTATATAGGTTCTTTATGCAATTGGTCGTAGTGGTCTGCGTCTCCAACTCTACTGTTGCACATGGACTATGCATACTATGGAGACTAGACTCCATGCTGTATACTATATTTTTAATGTATTCAAAATATATGTATATAAAGATAAGGAGAGATAAAAACATTTAAATTTGCCATTCTTTAAAAAAAAATCAGAATACTAATTTTCACTTCTACAACATGTGATCTCACTCTCGATTTTTGTTATTATGATTTATATTTTATTTTTAATAATTAGTTATGATATTACAAACCAATAACCGATATTATCCCATTGGGATTGTTAGTATTCTCGTATAAGATTGTAGAAAGTTCGTTACCGTGAAAAAGCTTATCTTTATATATTTCTTTCATCCTCTGGAGTATAATAAGGGAAAATAATTCTCTGGCAGTAACAACACATAATTCCCATTGTACCTTCACGTCCACTGGAAAAGTCGTTTGAGATAATCATAAGTACATAATCGTATTATCTCACAGAGGACATAATCAGTCGAGTATATTTTGATTCGAATAGAGTTACAGACGTATTGGTTTCTAGAGAGAAACAACAGCGCTTCGGCGATGTTTCGTATGGCATTATGTAGAATGTATTTGTTTTTAATATATTGTTTATAAATACATTTTGTAGGTGGTAGAGCCACGTTGAAGCTATAAAAAGTTTTACAGAAAACCGACGTGAAGTAAGAGTGCTTTCATTGTTGTGTTTCGGTCAGTCAGTGGGAGTGTTGGGAGCCCAGCTCCCCCTCGCCCTTCCTTCCCTCCCCTTCTCTATCCTCTCCAACTCCCCTCGCCAACACAGGCTGGCAACGCACTTGCGACTCCTCTGGTTTTGCAGGTGTCTACAGACGGTGGTGATCACTTAACATCAGGAGACCCACACATTTGTTTGCCTCGTATGATAAAAAAAAAATCTATATTGATATTATAAAACTGGAGAATTTGTTTGGTTGAACGCGCTAATCTCAGGAGCTAGATTCAATTCTTTCAGTGTTAGATAGTTAATTTACCGAGGAATAAAGTATAGAATTAGTATAGAAAGTACATACCATCATGCTAAGACCAATAGGGCCAGAGCAGCAATGAAGAATGTTTCAAAATCGTTTTTTTTTCCTTTTGAGAGCTTCCGCTGCGTGTTAGCGCTGCACAAAAGTAACTATCCCAGGCGGCCGAAGTTGCAGGCAAAAGTTGGTTAGTTATAAAGAGTAACATTAATGTATGTAGTTGTAAATGTGAATTGTGTAAATATAACGTTGTGTATTGTAGACAAGCAAAATTAATATATCTAACAGTACTTAACCTTTCAGATGTCAGGCCCGAAAGGATTAGTCATACTCTCCCAAAGGAGGTAATACACTGGAGTACCTACTTCACAGCTCGTGTGTTTTTGTAGGAAAAATAAAAAAGTACTATCATACTCTTTAATTCTTATCAACTGTACAAATGAATTAAAGAGTATATTTATCATGTTAATGACGTATAACTAAACGGTTATCTATAATAATATTATAAAGAGGTAAAGTTTGTGAGTTTGTGACGTTGTGATGTTGTTTTTTTTTTTATATCAAAGGAGGCAAACGAACTGGTGGGTCACGTGATGTTAAGTGACCACCACCGTCCATAGACACCAGCGACATCAGGGACGTCGCAAGTGCGTTGCCAGCCTGTATATGGGAGAAGGGGGAGGGGAAGGAAAGAGGAAGGGACGTGGGCCTCCGGCTCTCTCACTGACCGAACGAAACACATCAATGCAAGCACTGTTATTTCACGTCGGTTATCTGTGTGAGGGGTGGTACTACCCCGGAGGAGCTGACCCATTTATGCTGAAACCAAAGATAGCTTCAGCGGGGCTCTACCACCTACAAAACGTTGTTTGGTGTGGCGTTGTAGGGGGTAATCTCAGAAACTACTGGTCCGATTTGAATAATTCTTTCAGTGTTATATAGCTCATTAATCGAGAATCGTTATAGGCTATATAGCATCACACTAAGACCAATACGAGCGGAGCACAGATGGAAAGTGTTTCAAAATCGGGAGGATTATTTCCTTTTCAGAACTGTATGTAGTGTATCTATTGTATTCCACGCGAACAAAGTCGCGGGCAGAGGCTAGGAAAATAATAACGGTAGAACTGACTTTGACGAAATATTCTCTGGCAGATAACTAATAGAGATTATAATGAGTTAGCAGCCGCCCGCGACTCATGACGTTATTCATCTCTATAAATATATTCATAAAGGATTATATTTGACCAGGGTGATATATTTCTAGGATACTCCTTATAACATCAACATTTACCAGTGGAAATTCGATCAAAATTTAACCGTTTAAATTTAAGCACATAAGTAAGCAGCAAGAACATGTAAACAGACCGACAAAAACTTAAAAAAATGTCATAAGTATCGTATATAATTTACATTCCTTTATTAAAAAGTTTTTTTTTTTCATTTTCTTTTTGGCAACCAATCTTTTAGATTATTACTGCCATTGTCGAGTAATCAATAATATTACAAGCTTCGTGCGATCACTTCAATATTAAGTGTCGTGTGAGTCATTATTCTAACAAGATGGTGGATCCCTTGTTAGAACCTTCCTGGGAGTTTTTGTGGCACCTCAGAATTTCATGCTCCATGGTATTATTTTCCATTCACTTCACTTATGCACAATACACTAACTATATTACGTAAAATACCACCAAATTTACAAAATATGGAGTCCAATAACACAAGATTATGAATAAAATATAAAATCCACTACATGATAGACTAAGATCCCGCCAAAAACTCCAATTAAAAAGTTGTTATTTTGTTTTTACAAATAGATATTTTAATTTTATTTATTGATCTAAATCGGGTCATATGTTTTTGAGTTATATTCAGATATATCAATATACAGACAAAAAATTTTAAGGTTATAGTCGTCATCAGTGATCTATATAATAAATATCTAACGGTAGATAAAAAAAAATGTACAGACAGAGCTACACCATTATTAATAAAGATTAATTATGAAATTAATTCATTAGTGTAGTATATTTTCGCCTTTTTTTATTCTACCATGTAACCTTTTATAAGTAAAAAATGATATAGTGTAGTGTATCCATTTTCTTTATCATTTTTTTTTACAAAAAGAATTTTAACCGATCCTGTGTAGGTATATGGCTGTTAATTTGTTTCTTAAAACCTTTCGTGAGTCGTAGAAATGTATTGATTATTGACATAACTACATTCTGTAATACTTTAAAAAAAAGTGTGTGTATGTGTGTACCTATATACATGCGTTAGAAGTTATACTTTTTTGGCGTAACAAGATAAAAATCTTTTAAATTGTTTATCTTTCGCCTTATTCTACGTTTGTAGAAAAATCGACACTAACAATAGAAAAAAGGTATTTAATACTTTGAAAGTTTTAATACAAACAAATACAAAGAAATAAAATGTTGACTATAACTACCTTCAGGGTGTTGGTTTTTCGTGACGATGTGCGCACGCATCGTAAAATTTACTCTCATCATTTTTCCCTAACGAGCCAAAAGAAGTATAACTTCATAAAAAATGTTTTTAGATATTATTTTTTCTTCACAGCTAATACAGTTTATCTTACATGTTATTGATTATCTATACAGTCTCTATAGAACACTATAAGTAAAATTTCGCTATTTTTTTTACGTAGCCGATTAACGACAGCTATATCCTTAAGTCCCATCAGGTTTATTTCAATTATTTCTGACTACCTTGTCTGTGTTTTCTTACATTGTTATCCAAAGCTGTGATATGTTCAACATTATTCAAGTATCTATCTTATCAATAAGTTAGTTAAAATGATTATAAATTTTAACTGAATAGATACATTTTTTTAACTCATAGGAGGCAAACGAATATGTGGGTCTACTGATGTTAAGAGATCAACACCGTCCATAGACACTAGCAACATCAAGGGAGTCGCAAATGCGTCACTAGCATGTGTTTTGGGGGAGGGGAAAAGGAACGGAGAGAGGGGGAGGGGATGGAGAGAGAGGGGAACATGGGACATTGACTGAATGAAACACAAAAATGCAAGCACTACCACTTCACGTCGGTTTTCTGTGAGAGGGTGGTACTACCCCGGACGAGCCGACTCATTCATGCTTAAAACCAATTATAGCTTTAGCGTGGCTCTACCACTAAGAAAGGTATTTGATAGAAATGTGATAAAATGATTAATTAAAATAAAACACATCAGTAGCAATACAACTAAGATATAATGATGAGATTACAGTAAAAAACATGTTAGAATAATATTGTTATGAGGCATTATTTGTCGTACTGTATCATCACTAGTTCATATTTCAATATTGTTGCGGCAACCTGAAAATATTATTAAAAACAGAAAGCAAAATCTAATCGTACAATTTCTACCAATAAATAGATTTAAAGAATTTACTTTTGTACAAACAATTGTAATATTTTCAAGTAAATTGTAGTTTAATTGGAAATTTTAAAAGTAAACTCGAGTGAGATAACGTACTCAACTTAGGATAAGGTCCATATAAGGATTGAAATTGACTGATTTTAATGAGTGTTAATTTTGTTCTGATATACACTTTATTTAAAATCAATATAAATTTTACGACTTACAAATATATTATATTGTAATACAAAACTGTAAATAAATAAATTGTTTAGACGTAACTAATGCCTCTATCTAAAGAAATAAATTACAGAATAAGCCTAAAGAATTCCGATAGAAATTTCAATTTTTCTGGATATAGTTTTGCTCGTAAATATTAAATGAACGAAGAATAGTCTTCATTTAATTCAGCATTTAGTAAAATGATATAAAGTCAAATTATAGATACAGAATAATTTAAACCAATACAATTTTACGATTGTAAAAATAATATTTTACGATTGTAAAAATAATATT